>JAUZST010002560.1:0-17931 GCA_034779995.1 Parotocinclus haroldoi | reverse complement strand
TGTGTGTGTGTGTGTGTGTGTGTGTGTGTGTGTGTGTGTGTGTGTGTGTGTGTGTGTGTGTGTGTGTTTGTGTGTTTTGAAACTTGCAACGAAGGTGAAGAGGGGGTGAACCTGTCAGCCTGGGGCTACAGTCATTCTGTTGAACCTCAGACATACCCAGGTCATGAAGTCGACCTCTTAGCCTCTCCATGACTCTATCACTAAGCACTTATCTGCCTTAGAACCACACAGTCTCACTCACTGTCACTCAAGGTGCACATAGTGCTGCTCCACCTAAGAATTGTATGACATACATGATGTATATGATGCACATACAGTTATAGTGAAGCTACAGAAACAGACCAAAGCTGTTTGAAGAAATTCCTGAGATACAGCAGCAAATACTCTGAATACTGCTAGCTATTAACAAAAACTCGAACTTGGATTAAGCCGGTAGTTAGGAGTTAGCTAAATGTTAACACATGGCCAAGCTTACAGAGCCATTTTGCTATTTTAAGCCCCATACTAGGCATTAATGTAAGGGCAATGGCTGATGTCACAGAACCCCACAGCAACAGCTGGTGTGGAAAGGCCGGTGGGGTTTCAATCAGATGGATGGCTCAGATGGATGACTCTTGGAACTATGTGACACACTCACATAAGCCTCTTGCTCTGAGAGTTCGCTTTACTACAGCTCATCTCTCTGCATGCCTCAAATGTGGAAAACCACTGAACAGTTTATGGACTACACTTTGTAATGTGTTTCAAATATTCAATCTTCAAACGTATTTAGCATTTGTCTCATAATAAAATATAACGCAGAACAGAAGTTTTTTAAATCATAATAAAATACAGTAGATAATTAAAAAAAACACAGTTACCTGAAGTTTTTCTTCGGCTCACTGATCATGCCATGGCATGTCATTAAAAATGCATCACTTTCAACCACATAAATATAGAAATTTATTTATCTTCCATATGAATAAGACATTTAATTACATTTCCATGCACATTTGGAAGGCACAAAGTTATACCCACCAATGTGTCGTGGGTGGCACAGGCTATGTTTGTGCAACAGGGACCTGGGTTTGTTCTGTCCCATAGGAAAATAAAATCATAGAAGAGATCTCCTTACTATCTCAGTAGTTAATCTTAAATATCAGTAAGATCAAATCAAATAAAAGAACAAGCCTTTTACTTAAAGTGCTCCAGTAAATACACTTTAATAATCTCATGTAATGAAGGGCAGCACAGTGGTTTGGTGGGTAACACCAAGAAGGTCCCAGGTTCAACCCAGGGTGGAGAGGCCTGGGTCCTGTGAAGTCTGCATGTCCTCCACATGTCAGTGTGGGTTTACTCCGGGTATGTTAGGTTAATTGTTGTCTCTAAATTGGTCCTTAGTGTGTGACTTTGTTTATGCCTTACAATGGATTGTTCCTGGATGGGTTGTTCCTGCCCTTTCACCCAGAGTTGCTGAGTCGCCACCAGCTGGCCTGCAACCCTTTGTGGAGTAAGTGGAAGATAATGGATGGATGGATAATCTCACAGTGAGTTTTAGCTGAGATCTCAGTAAGGACTCACATCAGAGTCAGTTCTGTCAACGTCATGATTTTCATATTTATCTGCTGCTAAGAATAACCAAGCTCTCAACACAAATTTGAACATTTCTCATAATTCTTTGATTTAATGTAAAATATTTGTATAACTATTTATTTAACTATTATGTGTCAAATTTCCATACATTGCATAGGTCAGCATACACTGCTCAAAAACTTGGAGGATATTTCATTTTTAAAAATTTTGTTCATCCTAGAACTAAGGCTAACATAAGCTTAATTTAAGAGCCCGTTGCAGAAAACAGGAGGTCCTGAGCTTACAGGTTTGGAAAATGGGCCGTGGATACAACCATTCTACATCTCTATATAAACACTGCGTTTGAAAAATCCGTTTATGTCTCCTAAGAAATTGTATGGGAAACACCTGATACGGAAATTAAACAGGATTGAAAATAATCATTCAGTCACTTGAGGTATGAAGGAGCAAAAACTGAATATGATTTTAATGTTTCTGAAGGTTAGCATACCTCCATAGGTGTGGGTACTGATTTCCACAAACAAACAAAAAAACAAAGTAATTGTACTAGGTATTCTACATTGTCATTAGGTTGGAATAACTATGTAAGGTCCGGTAATTTAACGGTGCCCTGTTTAGCAGTACATTCCTGCCTTGGACCTAGTTTTAGACTCCAAAACCCCAGCATTGAGCAGTTACTAAATATATAAAAAAAAGTCATGCTTCACTTCCAGTCCCAAGCATTATTGTGTGAATATGGAGTTTCTCAGAAATATGTCACAAAATATAAATTGCTATGATTTCTATTTACTTAAAATTTAAATTCACTCAATGTCACCTTATTAAACAAATTCATTTCAGGAAGTCTAATAGATTCTATTACTGGCACGTAATATATCATTTTACATTTCACAAAATTGTACTGTTACATTCAGTCTGGTGTGGGAAAACAGTGAGAAATGGGAACAAGGGTGTGAAATTAAAATCTTTTACTACTGAATAAATATGAAATATAAAAATGTCAGCATCTCCCAACTACGTTTCACATGGCAGAGAAAATGGTAGCACAGAAACAAGGAAGGAGGGTAAGGAATAGATTAATAGTAGATAGGAGGAGGAGGAGTTTGTTCTCCCCCTTCTGTGTAGTCCAGTGGGATAAAGAGCAGCAGCAGGAATACAGAATGACATTCGGTACGATAGAGGACATTACATCACTGGAGACCATCAACTTACCATGAAACACACACACACACACACACACACACACAGACACACACACACACTTTCTATCATGGTGGGAACTTTATACTAACATAATTAATTCTAAAACCTCACTAAATTAAATAAAATCTTTTGGTTTTTCATATATTGTGCAGTTTACCTTGTGAGGACCAGCAAAATGCTCCACGATGTAAAGAAGGCAGATCTTTCTGTCCTTGTAAAGACATTTGGTCTTCACACTGATATATAATCCTGACCCACACATACATATACACACACACACAAACAGAGACAAACACACACAGACAGACAGACACACAGACAGACACTCACACACAGACACACACACACTTACACAGGCAAGGCTGTATTTGTGTTCCATAGGGGATAGCTGTTAGGGTAGAACTACTACACTGGCACATTTTCTCTAACATTTATTACCCAGGCAGACAAACACGCCAAACTGAATATGCCTTGTGTGTAAGCAGACAGGGCCGGGTTGCAGGTAGGGGGATGGGAGAGGTGAGCTCCAATGGTAAAATAACCATATGCTTGCTGTTAACAGAATGAAAACTAAAGACATTGCCATGATCCATCTTCATTACAGCATTTCCCTCTTCTTGCTGCACCTTACTGACGATGTTCAGCAGGAGGTCACCTGCTTCAGCACACTAGCTCCCCCATTTCCCCCTCTTCATCTACTGTTTATTTTCCTCTTTCACGTCTGCCATCTCGGTCTGTTCTTTCATCTTGTTATTTGACATTTCTGTCTTTCAAACTCTTTCTCTTCTGCCAGTTTTTTCTGTGCTCACACTATTCAATTTAATGATAGAAGAGTAAGGTACAGAGAAGAACCAGAAGCCAGTAATCCCATCACATGCATTAGCAGTGTGGAATTAGGATTGGGTTGCAATTTGTTGCAGAGTATGCAGAAACAGCATTAAGTGTCACATGTCAGTGTAACTGCATTGGTGGCTGACATGACACAAACTGTGAGATTGAATCCAAAACTGACATTCATTAAATACAGATTGTCTATAAAGTAAGTTCTGCTTTAACATTGTTAGTATGGGCTTTGATGTTTGTTGCATCACCCACAAGGCTCACACTAAACTGATATAATTTGGCTCAAACCTGGAATCCTTGTGTGTCATATAAATCTGAAAACACCCTAACAAGTAGTTTGCTAAATAATACATTTATTGGAGTGGTACTTACTTCCTAGACTGTGTATATTGTACTCACAATTCATCCACATGCTCTGAATTTACATATAAACATATACATGTGAAATGTACTTTTATGATCACATGTTCTCTCAAGTCTCTCAAGACTTGCTTATTCATTGTAATTCATAAAGCAATGTTTGTCTAAATAAATGTTTGTGATCAATCTTACATGCAACAAGAAAAGTTTGTTTCTGCTCTTCTAATTCCTGACAGGATGAGTTTATAGACTGTGGCTGAGACAAGCACTGTTGTTGAAGTTGATGTTTTATAATTCAGATAAATGTTGTTTTTTTTTTTAATTAACCATGGCAAGAAACTAGACAGACATTATAGTATTTCCTACACTCAATTTGAATGTTTTTAGATTTTTTCCATCAATCAAAGATAGAAATTATAGAACAATTATGTTGTACAGTGTAGTGTATATTACTTTATTATTATATTAATGAAGAGTGTGAAAGAACATTTTGAGAATTTGAATGCCAACTCACAGATATAATAAAAAGAATTTTTTAACTATTTACATAGGTATTGTAGCGGCAAAGATTTGTCAGCACAACATTTAAATACACATCACTATTGATTGGAAAAGTCGCTGCACCAAAGAAGTTTACGCATGGAGTTCTATCTGGCAACTGACAGGAAACTCCTACTCAACATTGCTCACCGTTTGCATGTCTCAACATGTCTAGTGTTTCTGCGGGGCTCTGATGACTCTATCTAGGTTTGTGAGAACTAGGTCATCTGAGCAGCAGACGGAGTTCTGCTAAACCGTGACATCAGAATCAACTGACAGTGCGTCTGTGTAGCAGTGAGACACCTCACTGGGATCACACACTCTAGAAACCAGTGCTCAAAAGTGTGAGCCCTGAAGGCTGATGTTGAAATCCAGCATTGATGAGAGTCCTCAACCACTCATGGAGAAAAACTCAAATGCACAATCCAACCAATAAACCTCACATAGCCAGAGGCAGGATAGGAACTGGTATGGATTGGTAGAGCACTGGTTTCCATTGCCCATTGCTGAGCCTCCCTGGTCTATATGGTAGGACAATTAGACCAGGGATGAGCTCACATTAAGTGAATATAGTCAAACAAAACAAAATACAGGAGTCATAGGTAGTCTGGTGATTTTATTCTCTTATCAAACATTCCTTCCTTTATTTGAACTATTAACAGTGTTTTGAAGTTTAGATGTGTGGTGATTGAATACTTTATCTGCACTGTATATAATCTTCTTCTGTTTTAATCCACACACAAAGTGGATTAAAATAAACTACCATCACTATCTGTTTTTACATATTTTACATATTTATATATATATATATATATATTCTGATTTAACTAATTTTCCAAACTTATTCAAATATATCTTAAACTCTGTCTAAACAGTTAGGAATGTGTAAATGTAACTGGTTAGCCAGATTGTGTGATCTAAAAATATGTCTGTGTTATGGCACTGCAGTTAGAGATTTCACAGGGGAACTTGTTTCTCAGCTGTAGTGAGGTGTGTGTTGCTGCATGGTTGGGAGGCATACATTAATTATGACACTCGAAGGAATTGGCCTGCCATGTTGCTGACTTACTGCCCTTCACTTTTTCCACTCTGAGGGGTTTTCTTAACTCACCATTGCACACACTTTACTCTACCCAGGCCTAGGAACACAGAACTGTATAAGTGTATATACTTTATGTGTGGAGAAAGAGCACAAGTATTATAATAAAGAGCTGAGAGCCTCTTATGTAAATGCTGAAATAATGGGATTAATTTGGAAGTGATGTGTAAAGTACAGCGAGGTGTGAAAGTGATTTCTGAAACTAAGGCGCTGGTGAAGATTTGAAATATCCTTTCCTCTCTCGGCTTTTGTAGTCCTGGCATTATCAAGAGGTTCAGTGATTTCTGTTTCCGTTGCATATTGCCTGGCTGTGTTACTATATCTGAAATTATCTGATAACTGTGAGTCTGTTGGCATCACTAACATGTGCTATCTGATCCGTAAGTTCTGTTCAGTTGCCACACCCAGCAAAAACTATTATTAACCTCATTGTTCTTCACCTACAATGTGGCCAGGTCTGGTTTATTTTGTTTACAGGTTAGTTTTTCTTATCCAGTAAGATTGTCTTAAATTAGCAACATCTAAAACAATCAATCAAAAGTTTTTTTTTAAAAATGCAGTTTTGCAGTCTTGTTCAAACCTGCAGTCTAATTACTTTACGTTGCATTCACTGTTGCTAATATTGATTTTACCGCCTTTTGAAGAAATTCAGTTTTACTTTAAACTTTAATTTAATATGCATTAACTGTATTATTCAACTTGCATTTTAACAGGTCAGTCAATTTAGATTAATGCATCTTTATTCATTTGTTAGGGCAACCTTTTATCTACTTGCCCTAACACAGACCCTGTTCCCTTGGCCCCGAGACAGAGAGAAATTCAGAAACTCAGATCGCAGATCGCACATACATGGGTGAAACTAAAATGAAATGCTAGAAGTCAGCCATCTGAGCACCAGTTGTCAATCTCAACCCTGACATCAGAATCAAAGTTAGAAACACTACAAATTACAATATTCTTTGCTTTATTGTGAAGTATGAGCCTGTAATCACTACGCAAATATGTGATATTTTTACATTGCAGTGGAAACTTTAAATTTCATCATTAACACAAACTTTGTGAAGTCTGACTTCTTACTGAACAGGGACATGAGATGTGGACAATTGTTACAAAGCTATATAAACTTCCAACTTACATACTTGGCAGTGGTCGCACCAAGATCATGAAGATGATTCTCCCAAAACGAGGCTCATTCATTTCCTCAAATGTGGCAATCTCTACTCTGCAAATTCCTTTGGAGTCAGTATAGTGTTAAATTGTGTTGATTAGTTACACTGCTCACAAAAATAAGGGGATATTTCAAAATGAATTCTGTGATCGGCTGGTGAAATAAGTCACCGCAACTGTATAAAGTTGAAACTTCTACTTGGCTGGAAAGAAAACCTGTAGTAAAATCACCCAAGGTTTCCCAAGCATGTTTTATCAGAAAAAGGTGTGTTAAAGCACTTCTTTTTGATAGCGATTAAACGTGTGGAAATACTTTTCTTATTTTTTTTTTAAATATAAACATGCTATTTGGTGGCATAATTAAAATAAACAGCAGCATACTGGAAAAAAATTAGAGCTGCTGAGGATCATTTTAAAAATCCTGCTGGGCTATTTAATGCAATGCACTCTTACACAATGGTAACGCATTTAAATCAGTATGGTGAGTATATACATTTGCACTGGATATGTAATAAATGCCTAACACAGTGCCAACCATGTTTTAAACTTTTTAGTGAATAACACCAATAATATGTTCTTCACGTTGCAACTGTTCAAGTAACGTATAATACTTTTTGTTATACATCTACTGTTGGATATTCAGGTATGCCTGTGATAATCATCTCCTGATGCACAGTTCTTATGCATGAACCTGCCCTTCATGTATAATCATAACTGGCAGCATTCCTGTGGTTCTTCCCACATCCAGCAATGCTCAGTCTGTTACAAAACAATCCAATTAGAACAACGTCACTGTTTCATTACATAGTCTGCTGACCATCTGCAGTGAGCTTTATCTATGGCAGCAGTGAACCTTTGCAAGGGTAAATAAAACTAAACACCCAGGCAGCTAATTTAGGTCTAGCACACAAATCCACCATGCTTAATCACACAAATAACACATTTTCAACCATGGAGCAAAGCAAGCTGGTTTTTTTCTGGTTATTTATAAATTATAGAGCACCACCCAAATGTTTTCACTACTTATCAGGAAATAGTCTCTGAAATTGTTTTTAATGTGATCAAATACGTCACTGAAATTGTTTTCAATGTGATCAAATGGAAAATGACACCTGGTGGCTTATAATGAGCAGCATAATTAACTAAGTAAACTTTATTTCCTGCTTTTTGATTGGTTGGTTTTGTCATGATCGATAACTTTTATTTTATGAGGTGTCCCTATAATGTTAACCTGAATGAAACGTTTGAGTGTAGCATATAAATAATGCTTTATGATGGTTTGAAAGATCGTGTGCAATGTGTATCTTTGTGTTGACAGCTTGAGTGGGTTGTCAATGTCATGCCAGAGGGTAATGTTGTTGATTCTCCAAGTATGTGCATGTGTGTAAGTGACTGACATGGAGGGACGAGATCCAGAAGCTCTCAGTCATTGACCATTCTAAATGACATGACAGACTTGGATAAAACCCAAACAGAAAATGATTTCACACACAGAGTGATGTTGTTCAACATACACATAATATATAATATACAATAATCAGGAGCTACATTATATACACATGCAATACTGTGCATTCTGTATTTTTCTGTAGGTGCTCAGACCATACACCTGTATTAAATTGATCTACATGGCTGTTGTCCCAGAATGAAACCTCTTCTATAGATTATGTACCAAAAAGCCCCAAAATAGTTTGCTGAAGACAATCAGACCAAGCACATGGATTACTGGAACAATGTCCTGTGGTCTGATGAGACCAAGATAAACTTAATGGTGTCAAGCTTGTGTGACAGCAACCACGTGAGGAAGTACAAACACAATTGTGTCTTGCCTACACTGATGCATGGTGGTAGGAATGTCATGGACTTGGGCTGTATTGGGAGCTACATTCATGGGAACGATGAACGCCTACATGTTCTGTAGCATATTGAAGCAGAGCATGATCCCCTCCATTCAGAAACTGGGTCGCAGGGCAGTATCCCAACATGATAACAACCTCACACAAACCTCCAAGGTGGCCACTGCCTTGCTAATGAAACCGAGTGTAAAGGTGCTGGACTGGAGAAACCTGTGGAGAAGCACAAAGTCTCTAACATCCACCAGCTCTGTGATGTCATCATGGAGCAGTGGAAGAGGATTCCAGTGGCAGCATGTGAACTCAATGCCCAAGAGAGTTAAGGCAGTGCCTTGGCCAAACAAAATACAGTGGTGCTAAAAGTTTCTATATGTCTGTATAAATATGACCTAAAACAGAGAAGCCAGTTAAACAAACAGGTCAAAAAGATTTTACTTGACCATTTATTTATTGAGGAAAATTATCAAATATTGCATATTTATGTGTGGCAAAAAAGTATGTGAACATTTGCATTTAGTATCTGGTGTGACCCCCCTGCAACTAAATGTTTCTGGTAACTGTTAATCAGTCCTGCACACCGGCTTAGATAAATTGTAGCCCATTCCTCCGTACAGAACAGCTTCAACTCTGGGATGTTGGTGGGCTTTCTCACATTAACTGCTTGCTTCAGGTTATTCCACAACATTTCGATGGGATTAAGAGTCAGGACTTTGACTTGACCATTCCAAAACATTAACTTTATTTTTCCTTAACCATTCTTTGGTAGAACGATTTGTGTACTTAGGATTGTTATCTTGCTGCATGACCCACCTTCTCTTAAGATTCATTTAATAGGCAGATTCTTTTTGGAGAGCAGTGGCTTTCTCCTTGCAACCCTGCCATGCACACCATTGTTGTTCAGTGTTTTCCTGATGGTGGACTCATAAACATTAACATTAGCCAATGTGAGAGAGGAAGGGTAACAGTGGACTTGAACTTCCTCTATTTGTGCATAGTCTGTCTACTTGTGGATTGGTCGAGTCCAAACCTTTTCCAGCCTGATGAGCATCAACAACTCTTTTTCTGAGGTCCTCAGAAATCTCCTTTGCGCCATGATACACTTCCACAAACATTCTGTAAACAGCAGACTTTTATAGATTTCTGTTCTATAATTTAAAAAGGCTGCCCACTCACAAATGAGGGTCATGATATTAATTGAAAACACCTGACTCTAATTTCACCTTCAAATCAACTGCTAATCCTAGAGGTTCACATTCTTTTGCCACTCACAAATATTCCTCAATAAATAAATGGCCAAGCATAATCATTTTATCTAATTTGTTTAACTGGGTTCTCTTTATTTACTTTTAGGACTTGTTTGTTTTAGGTATGATGTTTTAGGTATAGTTATGCAGAAATACAGACAATTCTTAAGGGCTTACAAAGCTTTGAGAACCACTCTTTGGGCCACACTTTGGGCACAATTTGGCCATTTTCACTTAGGAGTGTAATCTGTGTGTTGAGTTATTTTGAGTTCACAGACTGACATTTTATCACAGACTTTACATTGTATCAAAGTGTCATATCTTATATCTTATATCATATCTTATCCCATAAAAAGATATAATAAAATATACCACCGCTTTAAAAAAGGATTGTCCTACTGCCCATTTGGAGTTTGCAGATATCAAGTGAACAAGCCAGAAGTCCACTGGAAAAACTTGTGTATAGATGAGACCAAAATATAATTCTGAATTATACCAGCAAATTTAAAAAAAACGTGTCAGGGCATCTGTCTCTGAAGTGAATCGAAAGAAAATTAGGTCATCTAGCAAGATAACAACCTTAAGCACACAGGTCATGTTTCAAAAGAATGGGTAAAGAAGTATAACGCTTCATAAAACAAATGTTTTGGAATGGCCAAGTCAAAGTCCTTTCCTTAGTCCAGTGGAAATGTAGGACCTACAGCATGCAGATCATGTGAAGAAACCCACTAACATCCTAGATCTGAAATTCCGTATGAAGGCATCAACAAGAGCCTTATCTGTATTATTATAATACATTCCCTAAGTAGAACAGCAAACAATTTAATGGTTTTCACATTTCAGTTTAATATACAATGATTATTATTGGAACACCCTGCATTTTGGTGGCACTCATGGTACTGGTCGACCATAATGTGTGTATTTAGACATAGACCATTTGTCTTTGTTTCCCATGGTAATGAAGAGCACGGAACATTCCACTTGCATCAACTGTTTAGGCATTTCTACCCCATGTACTATGTTTGCTCTTGGCAGTCTGCTAACAAGGTCACTGATTTGTTTTGTGTTTCAACATTAAGCAGGGTTACTGTACCCATGATGGCCGTTTGAAGCTTATTCTAATGTGGAGTACTACACTTATAATGAGCAGCCAAAGATTCTATTACTTACGCTGAACCTCATGCTGACAACCTACTCAATCTAAAATTTCATTATTACAGATCTGTGTAATGTCATGGATTTTTTCACATAATTATTTCTATTGCTGGCCAATGCTGTAACACTGGGTTGGCTCTAAATACACCTGTGTTGTCAGTGTCAGTACTTAGACAGCCTCACATCAGGTCTCTGTCTCTCTGTGAGAATAAAAATTTAAATGACAGCTCTCACTGTGCAGACTGGAAGTGAGCTAATGTTTATTGCAAGTACAATGGGCTCCGATTGTCAATCACCCAACAAATAATCAAGTCATTTCTCCAGCACTATTATACCTACCAGCACACCCATTATTCCACCTACTGCATAGGAGCAGGGCAAGAAGTGCATCCCGGGAGGAGAGACTGATGAGAGTGAAGAACGAGGAGGAAAAAGAGTAGGGGGAAGGGAGTGGAGCACAGAGGAGATGTAGTGGAAGGGAGTGTGAAAATGGCACACTCAGCTCTTTCTGCATGAAGATGCACAGCCATCTGTGGGTAGACAAGCAGGCGTCTGGCCATCATTTGTCCAGTGTGGAGTGTGAGGTGGCGGTGTGTGAGTGGCACTGCCAGCAGCGCATCCGAGTGATGTATGAGTTTCTACAGTGGTGTGATTACTGGAGCGGTGCTGGGGAGCCATGTTCCTCACCTCATCAGTTCCAGAGCCTGCCCCACACAGCAAACCACAAAACCACACACCGCAACCACATGCTGCCGCGAGTTGTGCACCACAGCGCACACACACATGCACCACATCATCCAGAATATTTCACAGCAGTCTGATCAGATCAATTTAGGCACAGGCAGAAAATTGGAATTGTAATTGAGTGCCTTGGAGCAATAATTAAAATAATGAGTATATTTATATCAAAATGGGTGGAAATTTTATAGAAAGGATTCACTGCTTTAAATTATGTTTTTTTATTTGGTAGTTTGATTTAGCAAAAAAGCAAATGTCCCAATCCCATGTTACTGCTAGTTCATTTATATTATGTAACAATACATAGTAGCAATTAACATGGCTATCTAAGACATTAATTAGGAAAATACTGCTTAAAGCTATACAATTATGTGTCTTTCTTAATCTTCGGAATGGGAGGTGATTAATAACACTCCCTGTTATTATTAATATGACGCACCAAGCAAGCAAACTTGAAAAGAACAACACAACTGCCAGAGAAGAAGGAGATAATTGTTGTGGATACCATGGAAACTGAACCTGAAAAAAAAGATGGAGTGAGGAGGAAAAGAGGCTGAAACCTGACTGGTGCATCCCAAGGTCTCGTCCCCCTCCTCCTTGGTACTGTCTGTGTCCGTCCTCTGAGAGTTCATTACACACCACTACACACACATAGCCATTTCTTGTTCTGTATTGCCCATTTAAACTCACACAGTTGACAGTATAAAGAGACAGAGTTATAGAAAACTTAGCACATATAGCATAGCTTATTTACATTAAAGATAGAGTTAATACTTGATCTGTAGTGGCTGGTTTCGCCCGATGGTGTCTTTGGTTTGATAAATAAATTAATAAATTAATTTAAAAAAAAAATATTTCATTTATATATAGTTTGGTTGTAACAACATGTATGTGTGTGCTTTACGGACTTGTTGATATAATACAATATACCCTAACACGTCCAAACACACAGATTTGTCTTTTTATGATTGTGGGGACTTGAATTGTCCATTGACAATTCTCTGGGATATTGGTTGTGCTCCTACCTCACAGCTCCAGAGATGACTGGATCAATTCCTGATTTGAACAGTGTGATATTTGCTTTACTCTGGTTTCATTTTATATTTCAGAAACATTTGTTGTGGACTAGTGTCTCAGTCTAACTGAATGTGTGTCTGTGTGTGCCCTGCAAATCAATTGGCTCCCTGCCTAGGGGTGGCTCTTGCACCTATTCTATAAGTTGGGGGCCTGCTTCCTGCAGCTCCACAACGCATGTTATAAAAATGAAACATGAGTTTTTATTTAGATGTTTTCATATAATTAAAAAATAAAACATTCCACAATATGTAAAGTTTTGTAATGCCAAATTTAAACACTTCAGTCTATGTATAATTGTAGGAAACCATTGCTTTGCTGGTCTTCACAAGCTGAAACATGTCAGATCTCTGTATCTTCGTAGAGACACTAGGTTCCCACAATGATACATAGACTGAAGTTTTCCATGTTAGCATAACAACATTTGTATGTAATGTTATGCTCCTAGTGGTCTGCCACATTAGCTTCACCTTGTCCAAATTAATCATAATCGTTCTGCATCTCTTGCTTCTCATGTTGTGGTCAACTGAGGCCACTGGACTGACAATTGATGGAAGCCATTGTGGGCGGTCCTAGTTTTGCTCTGACCTCAGTGTCTGGTCCAGTGACCTCTGCAGGGTCAAGCCTATGGTCGTCCAGGCCCATAATGACTTCACAGCTTATGGGTAAATATGAGCAATTGGTAATTGAGCCAAGAGTGTAAGTAGGATCTCCAAGGCCCACAGGCTAAGCTTTGTGCTATGGGCAGCACTCCGTGTCACACAGAGGGCAATGTTTTGTGGCAGCATGACCTGGTGAAGTCTCCAGGGCTAAGTAGTGTCAGGATACATATTCAGCAGCCTTGCCTGAAGGCTAGACCTGAACTCCTGAGCTCTGAACCCAAAGCTCTGTGTCCACAATATTCTCATAGTGAAGTGGATAAGGAACCCAGATCACCATTAACAGTGCTAATATGCATTAAAAAGCTAATGGGAATCAAGAGCCAGTGTGCTTGTAATCTGCACTGATTTGTGTTACAGAGCCAGCCAGTGACAGTTCTTCATAGCGAAGTAAAACATTTAACACAGTAATTCTGTAGCATTCAAAAGAGGCACATGGACAGACCCGTATTTATGAATGTAGGGTAATTTGAGGTGCATACATTTACACTCTAGAAATAATTTTGAATGGTTTAAAGACTAAGGGTTGAATTATCCTTAATTTAAACAAAAGTTTTCAAGGTAGTTGGCTATTTGTTTTTATCATAGTAAAAACAAACTTCTCATATCACTGAAACAAAGCTGTTTTTATTAATTTTGTTAAATGTTAAATGTTGTTATACACAGCCAATTCACATTTCCGGTGGAAATATTAAAACAAAATTAAATTAAAATGAACAAAGTTAAATTTATCAAACAAAATAATAAATATGTGCCTGATTAAAAAAAATATTAGGGTATGCTGCTTTGTAAATGAAGTTAATAATTTCTTCTTTGCTGGTGAGCAAAACAGTTTAATACACATCTTAAGTCTGGGAATATTGCAATAAGTTCACTACAGTGGACGTATCAGTCAGTTAGTCAATTTGACCCCTAGCATGAGCACATTTATCAATAAGGCTCATACACTGTGGTACACGTGACAATCTACTACGTTTTCATATTGTGTATAGAATTAAATATTAATACTGTGTGTAATAATGTTATTAGATGTTCACTCAATTGCAGGATTAACTGATACATATAAGACAAATATCTAATCAACTATGCTCATATACAGCTTTATATGTTGATTAAATAATTAAGAGGCTGCCATCACAGGTCCAAAGATTAAAAAGTGCATTTCCATTTTGGTTTCTCTGGCATGTTCCTATGTTCTAAATACATTCATTAAGTAGTATTAGCATTAGGTAGAAACCGGCATCTGATCCAGTGTGAATGGGACAATGTATTTACGCAAGTTCCCTGTCAGGAAATGGCCCTATGTTTTGGGTTTTTCACATCTTGCACCCTTTGCTACCAGTTGTGTCTTATGTCTCTAGTTCCCCTGATTTGGGTAAAACCGGGTATGGATTTCAGTGAGTAAATATTTGAAAAACATCTTTTTATTACTTTGTCAGATTAATTATATGATACATCAGTCCCTTTTGTATAGCACTTTACAATATTTATTATTCAGAATATATGCCACAGTTGCAAGCATTTGTATACATCCCAATCCTAAATGCCAACATACAATTACTATGTTGCTGTACAGCTGTATTTTTTGGAGTTCTACACTAATTGCTTTGTTCCACATCAAAGCAAAGGAAGATCATAGGCTTCTCCACTGCACTGTCAGGGCTAGGACCTTCTGCTAATCTTTTAAGTCCTGAGCAAATTCTGAAGGAAGCAATGTAGCCTAGGCTCATTTTGACCCCAGTCTGGTTCACACTCATTTGTGTGTGTTGAAGCACTTTAAGATTATGATGTCTAATCAGTCAGTGCTCCAGGCTTGCTGACTGCAGTAACAGTTAACCCTGACTTGGTTTCTTGAGATCGGATGAACATGTGGGTTCCATTTGAAAGCACCCTTTCTCCATTATCAGGCAAGTTTTGTACTCCATTGCTGACAGATAACTCATCAGTTCCACAATAACAGCAAGAAGAGGAGAGTGCAGTGATATCAACCACAAATAATCATCTGGCTGATGTTGATTTTCACTTCTGTTAAAACAATCTCGTTCAAAATGTGGTTTTTAAGTACAGTGGTGTAGTCTGTATGTATGTTATAAAGTCAATTCAGTCAATAAGGCGGCTTCTAGTGGCAAAGTTGGAAAGGAACAGACAGGAAGGCAGAAAGAGTGAGGTGGGAAGAAGTGGTGCCCTTCCCGGTGTGAGCAGTGGTGGGTTAAGTGAGTAGAATAATTGAGAGTTCTCTGGATGCAGTGGAGGCCACATCGGCTGCTGGCATTTTTGTAACTACATTAAACAACCCTCGGAAGGCCTCAATGATGCATGCAATCTTAATTTTTATTACCCCAATTTATTATACATTCCCCCAGCTAATGACAGATTCAACTGTCATTAACAGATTAATTATAATTTCTCCCTGTGTGTGCACTCAGACTGTGAGGGAGTGTACACTGATTGGAATTTGCTACATGTGCTACATAACAACGGTCTGAAATATACATAATTAGATGTCCTCTTATGTGTTAGGGGAGGTTCATCGTTGCGGTCTCTGTACCTAGCAACACCTACACTGTTTGAACAAAACTATGAAAACACTCCTTCAAATGAGTGATTTCTGTTATTTCAGCCACACTACTTTCTAGCAGATTCATAATATAATATATGTTATAATATGTTATTAAGAACACATCAGTGACTCATAACATTAATACAAAGCCAGATATAAATGGTTTGCCAGCAATGTTAGGGAATTTGGGTAGCTTTAAAGTCATTACCTTAATCCATGAGACAATAGATGAATTGAAATGCCAACTGCGTATGAGTCCGTAATGTGCAACAGTGCTCAAACTTACGGTCATAATTGAAGATCTAGTGGATAGCCTTCCCACATGCTGAAGCCTGTTCTAACTGTAAAGTACGGGACAAACCATACAATCATACAACCATACAACCATCACAATCCATTAAAATGTAATGTATGTAAATTTGGGGTATCCATAAGCACATTTACTATATAGTGTAGATCTTCAAAACTCCAAATCTGATAATCCTTTGTCATATTGCTTCTGTTTTGTCAGACCTAATCTAATGAATCATTTTTGTGATTTTAATAATTAAAGGTGATCTTTTTGAATTATATGCATGAAGGCATGACACTTCAAGGTGAAAAACTGCCAGTTTCTTCTTCCTTATGGTTTTATCATCTTGCACTTAAGATACTGTACTGTGGACCAGAAGATTCAAAGTTCAATTCCCACTTCAGCCAAACTGCTACTGCTGTGTCCTTGACCAAGGGTGTCTTTTAAATGTCTAAATGCAATTGTTCTGCTTCACCTAGTGTACAGCATTCAGCTTTAATAGCTGACCCACATTGGATCCAGCTCTCTGCAGATGGATAGCAGGTTTGTCTTTCTCCCTCTGCTCCATAACAGATCTGAACATGCATCATCCTTTGATGCAATACACACAAACCACAAGAAAGATCACATGCAACAGAGAGAGCTATAAATTACCAACAGTTACAGATAATGATACATTTCCAAGCTCAAACTGAACACATTTAGAATGTCTACATCATGTAGCCTTAATCATTGTGATGGCACTGATATTCTTAAATTAGGCTACACATACTTAATGTTGTATAAACAAACTTATATAATATGAATTAACATAATTCCTGAAATTATCATTATTTATTTATTGAGCAGTATATACTAGAGTGTGCTCTGCAAATGTTAAGTCTATGCTCCCCATGCATATGTGTGTATGTGTGTGTGTGTTTGTGTGTGTGTGTGTGTGTGTGTGTGTGTGTTTGCGTGTGTGTGGTCCACCCATACTTAGTGTGCTGTATTGTAGTATATATATATATATATATATATATGAAATCAAAGTGGAAATCACATAGAAAACACATATAAGACAGACCAGGACCAAGGACAAACATGAGCCACAGATGTCAATATAGCACTTACGGCATACTAAACATCCCAATTTATACTAGTGAACACACCTGGTACATAGACATGATACAATACAGGACATGACAGAGAACACACACACACACATGTGCACATAGTGGGGACATTCCAGTTTATGTTCAATAAAAAAGAGAAAAATAAAAATGTATAAAAAGGTCTAACCTACAAGGATATATTTACTTGATGCCCCACTCTACATATATATCTACGTCTCCCTCCACACAAACACATACACTAACCTCACATTCATGCATATGTATGCGATCTAGCCATAAAAACAGAGTCACAGGGCTAAACCAGCCCAAGCAAATTGATATATTACAGTGAAACATTAAAACTGTCAGAACACGTGATTTACAGTGCACACGCACACACACACATACATATATATATATATATATATATACACATACAGTGAGGAAAATAAGTAGTTGATACACTGCCGATTTTGCA
>JAUZST010002559.1:0-17931 GCA_034779995.1 Parotocinclus haroldoi | reverse complement strand
AACGTTCCATTACTTCAGCGTGTTGCTTGATTATTCAACAGTTAAAAACACTACAATAGAGTATTTACTCAGTTCTATGGCTAAAATAGTGTACAAATAATTTTGACAAGGGATAAAACGGTCGGGAACCACAGATTTAGCAGATGCTTTTATCCAGTGAGACGTGTATCAGATGCGACCTTACAATCCAAGCAACTGTGGGCTAAGGGCCTCTCTCAAGGACCCAACAGCAGTAGCCTTATCAGAGGTGGGATTCGGACAGTCCAGAACCTTAACCGCTTTGCCACCTCAGGCTTGACTGATACTCACAAATCCGGATTGTTTCCAGCGGCCTTTCGACTTCTAAACAAATGTTGCCGGTTTGATTACTACAGTATTATTGTAAATAGAGGCAGATTAGGATCGTTTGCAGCAGCTGGATCTTTCACCCCTTTCCTTTTCCTTTCCGTCGGGTGATTTTAGCTGAATTAAGTCAGCATTGTGGAGCTATAAACACAGATGATTGGTTTCATTCCACTCAGATGTGAGGATTCTGTTGTCTTCTTTGGTGCCTTGCAGAATTTACTGGTGTGTGTTTATTGAGGTTAATGTGCCCCATCAGCCTGTAGTCCATTGAGACTCCTGGCAGCTGCTGGTGCGTGAGTCCAGACATAATGTTCAATATAATCAGCCGCCTGGAGTGAACGGCGTTTCAAAACGAAGCCTGTTCAGTGGAGCTCATTGGAGAGAGAACATGCAAAGAGGACGCCGAAGTCATTATCTTGGAACAAGATAGGTTCCTCCGGTCATTGCCAGTGTAACTGCCTTGCACTCATGGCATCTGGGATAGGATCCTGAACCATAGTGTGCCTGTATAGGGTGCTTACAGAATAAGAATGAACTAATATAGGAAGCTAGTAAGGATCATGCCAAAATTTTGCAGTCGGGCACAAATAAATATAAGAATCCATAATAAAGCCATGATAGATTTGTAATGATATATGGTGACACGAAGTTATTGCGATTCAAAAATGGGATGACGTGCATGGTGGAGACGGACGAATACGTTCTGTTTATTATCCCGTCAAATACAATTGCAATCATATGTCATGCTTTCATACACATATTCTGTTCTGCAGTGGTGACGGTGAATGGGAACTAAGCTCAGTGGTCCCATTTGTTTGTTTCCATTTGAAACGTTTCCAATGGAGCAGCATTATTTAAAACTCAGCCCGATTTCTTTTAGTCAGAGGTGACTAAAATACAATTAATTTTGCTTAAATTGCTTTATAAGAAAAGTATGCATTCTTTTAAATTGTTATTCCTCTGAAATAAAAAGAAATGTTTTTATGATTTGGTGAAGCTACAGTATGTTACCAATTTTCAGGCCAATATTTTGAATGCAGATTCTCCCCAATTTCCAATGGGGATGGGTTCCAACAAATCCATCATAAGTAAAATTACAAATAAACTAAGAAGTTTAATATCTGCTGTTTATATTACCCTTAACATGATTAAAACACTTACATTCATCTCATATCATTAACATTAAGCTTATTTTTTTTTTAAAAAGACTGAAGATATCATGTCTTCATATCATCTATTGAATAATGTATTGAAAAGTCATAAACAAATATGATTACTGCCCCTGCTTTTTCTCCCTACATTTCCCAGAGTTCATCACTTCCCCGCATGACTTCCTATATTATGCACTGCTGATTTCCTCATTTAGCATGAGAGATCTTACTGAGTATCACTTGCCCAGGGAAATATTCACAGTGTGGTAATTTTTACTGTTTTTTTTCCCTGAGCTTTCTGAAGCTGCGTTGCCTCCTGAAGTGTTTGATGCACTCTGTAAAATCCACAGATATTTAAAATCACGCCGAGACGCTGCTTGTAACAATGCTGTGCATTTGTGGGCTTCTTGCACGAGGCTCTTCTCTCCTCAGGGATTTGGATGGAGCTTGATTTCACTCTACAGGGCTTTTTTTTTTTAAACATCAAGCTGAGGAGGGGATTAAATGTTCAACTCACACCTGCCCTGCAGCCGCTCCATTTTGGCATCAAGGGCTTTGAAGGGTTGCAGAAGCCTAACAAATGGTCGGCAGCAGAAAAATGTGCACAAGCTTGAGAATTGCTCTCTCTCTGTCTCAGCGGGAGCGGGAAGAGGTAGAAGAATTCCTGTGCACAGCAGCACTCGGATTTGTACGAATGTACAACTGGCTTGTCAGGAGTCTCAGCACTGGGAATGCTGTGAGTACCAAACATACCACTCTGGCCCCTATCCTACTTCTGGCAAATTGTGCCTGGTTTCACTTTAATCCCACCCTCAGGTCTTAGCTTGGCAGGGATGGGATACAAACCAGAATGCTTCAGTTGGTAGAGCGGCTAAGTGTAGTTTGTCTTTGATAGTTTCTCCAGAGTTTTCTTTGAACCAACGTAATGGTAGTTGTTGCTCTTAGTTGCCGTGTTCATCACTCGAGTCATCAGCTGATACATCCAGGCTAACCTGCTTATCCATTCTTTGTCCAGTTGCTGAGAATTGGTGCTTTCTTATCAGCATTCACAGCATTTCTTTGTACTAACTTGATTCAGCGAGGTCATTTCTTCAGCCATCGTACTGGTTTCTTGGTGGTAATACAGGAGTTTTGACGTTGGAGTGCAGTTAGTGGTCACCTATAGTCATGAGTTTGGATAGTGTCTGAAGGAGCCTTAGGTACTGGTTGGGTTCTTCTGCAGGTTTGCTGGGCAGGGGGAATAATATGTCGATCCAGGGGAACCTCAGAGTAGAGTTTTTGCTCCTCAAGAAGAGCCAGTTTGTTTTGCAAGGATGCTCCAGACATGTCCCTCAGGATGGAGGTCCCAGGGCAGAGCCTGGACCTGCTGGAGGGGCTATATTTCAGACCTGATTTAAAAACGCCCGGGGATCCCCCATGAAAAGTTTCTCTGTGCTTCTCTGCCTGTTGCCACTGTCACAATTAAGAAGAAAAGAAAATGAAACAGTAATGGGTCCGAAATCAGGAACTACGCTAGAATGGGACGTGTGACGGGATACGTTCTCGACTGACGTACTGCATCGGTAGACATGTTTGCACACAAAGCACACTGTGCTATAGGAGAATCGGAGGCATTCAGAGCTGTGGAAGTAAAATTGGCGGGCAATAGGGAGGCGGTTGTTTATAAGTGTAAATAAGATATAGAAAAAAGAGAAATATTATGGTTATGTACTATGCAGTTTTTAAAGGTGGAGGTGTGACTTTGTGTGTCACATGACGCTGGTAAGATGGCAGGTATCCTAACAGATGCTTTAACACTCGAGTGGTGTGTGGTGGATTGATGCTGGTACATATTATTCAAGTACGGTATTTGTGATTCTTGGTAGGGAAAAAAATTGTGTCAGTTATACTGCTCACAACAAGGAGAAGATACTTCAAAACGAAACATCCTATAAAGATATGTCCTCTAAATTTTGTGATATAGCAGTTTTTATATCATTTCTTAGAATTTATTCAGCAGACTGCAAACCTCCTACGGACTGATCATCTATTCATTAAACGAACCTCGTTTGACATAAAGACACTCGTGTCAGAGCACACACTAATATGAAATTAGGTTTCAAGAGTAATTGGTTTGATATCAAATACCCAAGTGAAAACACTACTGTGTACAAATTAGTCTCTGTGTAAGTAAATATTCTCACAGCATCTTCAAAGCCTGGATGTTATTACCACTACAAACAAGTCGGGTTGCCAGGTTTAAAATCAAGGACCGAATCATGAAAGTGTTTTAATAAAGAAAATCTTCTTAAACTTGTGTGTTATCTTAATTTCATTCTTAAGGAAAACGGCACCCACTTGTTATTCTTTAATTAACATTAACGTCCATTAATATATCGAAAACTGTAAAATGCAACGTAGCCCATATACACGAACAATAAAGAAAAGAACAAATAAAGAACTTATTTCTTAAGATAATTTTGAGAACTTCTTATGTTTTTTATGAGTTGCATTTAAGAACTTTTTTATGAACTTTTTCTAAAGGAAAGCTGTTTGTAAACCCAGCCCATGGTTCTTTTTAAAACAGACCAACACTCAGTTGAGTGCAGAGGCAGGGTTCAAATGAATTTTTGTATCCATTTAGTTTCAACTGTGCTTTTAACAATAGACGTTGTCTCACAGAAGTGTTACACAAAGTACAGACTTTAAATGAACAGCCCTAGGCAACAATTGAAAGGTCAAGCTCCCTGAGACTCATAATAAATAAACCTTAAGAGACGCAAGGAAGCCATTCTCCTCTGGGTGAGACCTGACAACAGGATTAAGTCAGTGGAACAGTAATTGTGTCTAACGCTGCAGATAATTTATCACTGTGTGTATTAGTCATTAGAGAATAAAAAACGTTTTTGTTGTCAATTGGAGACGAAACTCAATTGTCAATTGCCACTAGGAACTGATACAAGATCTGCCTCAATGACCACCGGCTCTTTTCAGCCCTGTTGCAGTCATGTGCAGTCCCTGTGCTGTCTGGCTTTCTGCTTATTCTTTGGAGTACTTCCCTTAAACGTGTTTGAGCAGTTATGTTGTGTTTCCACCAGACACAGTGTTGATTCTGCAGTTCTATGTAACTAATGACAGACCTGTTTAGTCATCGGCTTTCCCAAAAACAAATGAGGAATGTACATGTCCATGCCACTGAGGGCATATTATTAGTTTGATTATGTGTCAGTCGGGGTAAATGCTAGTTGGACCTGGGAATCGAGTAATGTCTTGCTTTAATCTTGTGCACAGTGGAACCTGCCCTTAATAGAGAGAATGCCTTGCAAACCATGGGACCCAATGCACAGTACTATGAGGTGGGAACCAGAGAAGCTCAGCACTGGGAATAAGTGCTGCACCACCTGAGATACTCTGGTTTCTGTCCCTCCGTTGGCAGGGCTGGATTGTGCATTGATTCATCTTTGCATTGAAGGTACCCTGCTTTCTGGGACTTTCTGCTGACTGGCTGGCTAAATCAAGGTCCCAGGTTCCTGTTCCCTCGGTTTGCCTCCATCTCAACAGGAGGCTTCCTCCTTACGAGTTATGGGTCTAGGGGATCTTACAATTAGATCAGGGGTACATGATCGTTGCAGGGATCTGATTGTATATGGGTTGCATGAAGCTCTGACCTTTTTGAAGTTTCTTCAATCTGTACACATGATCTTTGGAGCTCAGCTAGAGTAACCAGTGGGTTCTTGGTCAACCCTCTAACCAAGGCCCTTCTGCCCTGATTGCTTACTTTGATGAGGTAGGCAACTCTAGGGAGAGTCCTGGTTGTTCCTAACCTCTTCCATTTAAAAAGGATGGATACCATGATGCTCTCGGATATTTTCAGTGCAGCCGATATTTTTTGTAGCCTTCTCCAGAGTTGTGTCTCCACACAGTCCTGTCTCTGAACTCCAGTTCTTTCCTGCTTTGTTTTTGCTCTGATATACAGTGTTCGCTGTAAGACCTTATATACTGTAGACAGCTGTCTTTCCTAGTTATGTTCAATCAACTGAGTTTACCACAGGTCTAGGTGCAGAAACATGTGAAAGATGATCAAGGGAAATGGAAGCCAAATATCAAGTGTCTGAATTTCCGTGCAAAATTGTAGTTTAAATTTTTTAATAAATATGCAAGCATCTTTCAGATTTTGTTTTCACCTGTTGTTACTGGGTGCAGATTGATGGGAAGAAACCAGAAGTTAGTTTTATCTTAGCGCAGGTCGGCAACATAACAAAATGTGAAAAAGTGAAAGCGTATGAAGACTTTCTAAATGCATTGTATTTTTCGTCCACGACTGTTTGTCTGCAAAGCGTAGATACAGAAAGTCTGCTTGATTACATTTCAGTAAGTGGAACATTTTGTCCAACTATTCCTTTAAATGTGGGACAGTCTCTGTAGAGCTGATCAAAGGGTTTTGTAATGTTAGTCTGTTGGTCTTGTTGAAGGAGAGCATCTTGTAAATGCACTATATTGTCTCACATCTCTATTGTTTAGAACTCAAAGGAGCTGAAAAGGAGCAAAAAATGCTTTTTGTCACTCCAACAATTAAGAAAATTGAGTTGCAAATGGTGTTCAAACCCCTGCTGTATTGGCACGTTACCATTCTTGATATGGGATTTACTTTCTCTTGTCTCACTAGTGTCGTTCCTGAATCATTATCTAATCGCATCGTGGCGGCGACGTGGCCTCTTTCGCTGTATCCTTACCTTTTTCGTTCTCTTCCCTGATCTCTGTGATAATGCGCTGAGTGGAGAAACGGTGCTCGGGTTTTTCCCCGGATTGAATCAGCAGATTGAGGGTTCGTGCTGTTAAATGTCACTCACTCGTGAGGATTTCGACCCTTTTTAAACAGCGCCCTTTTTAAATACGATCGCTCGACCCTGACATTTTGTACTGCACAGCACGAACATACTGATTAAAGGAGTACGCCAGCGTCTTCAGACCTCATTTACATTCAGCAGGTCTCCGGCACAGGGGGGGCTTCTTTTGTTCGAACGGTGTTGTGGAAAAAAAAAGTTTTTCAATTAAAAAGCACTTCGCAGCCACGCGAGTGGACAATGCAAGCCTCGACAGAATGCAATTATTACCTTTCAGTTATTCAATAGCAGTTTGTGCAAGCTGTTATCTCGTGTTCCATGCGATGGAGTGAGTTAGTGTGTTTGCGTGGAGGAATCTGCTGTGGCGCAGGAGAAAAGCATCTAGTTAAGTGTCTGAATTTGTTTGGCACCCCAACAATTCTATTGCCTAAATACCAGTATACCAGTAGAATGTAGGAACATTCTTTCTTGCGCTCAAGCAGCTAAAATGCGACAAACAGTCTTAATTATTAGTGTTCATTCCATTTCTTGTTTAGGATGTCCAAACACCTTTGTCCTGTGTTCCTCCCCTTGACCCTGACCAGCACATTGGGTTTAAAGCAGACAAGAATTTGAGACGTTGGTTCCTAGGGTTGGAACTGCATTCGGATTCAGATTCAGATTTAGAAACCTTTATTCATCCCCTAGGGGCTATTGAAAAAAATACAACTAGGACTCATCGTTGCGCGAAGCTGTTGTTGACAGACTAACTAACAAACTAACCATCTTAACAGGGACTTGAACCCTGGGCCCTCAGATTAAAAGTCTGATGCTCTACCGACTGAGCTATCCAGGATCTAAATGAGTTTAAGAATTCATTCTCTGGCTTTCAACAAAGCACGAGTGGATCATTTGGAAAGATGTTAGAACATGTATGTGCCAAATGTGAAATTTAAGTTGTTGTCCAGTATATTATAAATGAATCCATCACAGTTTGCTCCATATTTTCTCACTGCAAAGATTTCTTTGAGCATTTTTTCTTAAGAGGATCAACACACTATGTAATTTAACCTGGGAGTTCGTAAACTTTTGCCTAAGGCTGTACTGCTGTGAGCTTTCTGACTAACACACCACACACACACACCACACACACACACACACACACACACAAAGAGAGAAGAACAATGCAACAATGCATATAAATATCTATGTATAGGCACCTGTTGGCTCCTGTCCTCCCTTAGCAGTGCAGGATTTATTATGTTTGCCACCTGTACTGTACCTCAGATGGTTTTGTTCTAATGGCGTGTGATCTTTTGGCGATTATTCTTTTATAGGTATAAATAGTGACGTCCCATCTGTATGTGAGCTGTATCTGCATGAGTGTATTACTTCCTCAGAGAGGACAGGATGTCCTCACGTTAAACAGCACCCAAAAACAGGACAGGCAGGGTAGAGTTAGGCTATCAGTTTTGAAATGGGGTTAGGAATTGGGGCGAGGGGGCAGGGTTGGAGTTGGTGGCTATAGTAAGGGTTAGAATTAGGACTATAGATGGATGTAAGGTAGAATTAGGGGTAGGATTGGAGTTCTGAATACAGTGGGGTTGAGGATTAGGATTAGGGCTGGTGGTGAGGTATCTGATGAGGCTTAAGGTTTATGAATTAGGTAACCATTAGGGTTAAAGTTTGGGTGGGTGGGAGTTAGGAGTAGTGTAGGGGGTTAGGTTTTAGGTACTAGTTAAAGGACCATTATTTAACGACACTAATACATGCTCAGTTGACTTCAGTGTTGTTCTTCATCTGAGTTGTGAATGATTTTTGGGATTTGCTGTACTGACTTTGTTTCGGTGGCTTTAGAGCACATCCAAGTCCTTCAGGTCATTAAGGGTATCGTCTTTCAACGTTAAATTTAAATGTTTTAAAGCCAGTCGATTTTTATAAAATTGTTGTAATTCATTTCAGCAGTGTTTTCAGCAGCTACAACGATGGCTGGGGTCATGGCTGGATGACGCGTGTATGGGACGGAAGAGAATGTCTCTCACTCATCAAATTGTGGGCACTGAGATAACTGTGTTATAATTTTACTTGAAACATGAAGATCTGTTGTTTATACATCTACGGGTCTAAGTATAATTAAATATAGTGGTTAAGTTCAAAACAGGTGCGTCTGAACCAATCACTATACACTTGCATTGCTATATCTGAACCAATCACTATACACTTGCATTGCTATATCTGGACCAATCACTATACACTTGCATTGCTATATCTGGACCAATCACTATACACTTGCATCCGTACATCTGAAACAATGTCCATACTCTTATGACTGCACCTTTCGCCACATACTTACATTACTTAGGTTCCTATGCACTGAGTTCCTACTTTTTATTAGGAGCTAAAAAAGTCCCTATACACAGCTTTCTGAGAAGTACAGTCATTTCCAGTTCCTGTGATGTAGAAAGACATGTAGAAAGGGGGCACAGTTCTCAGAATTATGGAAAAGTTCCTCCTGTGCGAAAGAGTCTCTTGTATCCAAATTGTTGATTATGGTAATCACCCAGAGGGTACAGAGTTTAGGTTGGAGGACAGTGCACACACTTACTCACTCACTCTCTTTAATGAATTACCAGCGTTCATTTGTGCAATTTAACGCCTTGTCTTTGTGAGTTTGTGTGATGGCTATGAGCTCTGACAAGGCCACTGTGAGAAGGTGAGTGTAGCTGCAGGATCTTTATTTCTCTCTCGCTGCTTGGTGTGGGAAGGCTTATTTGATATATCACCGGCTCGCTCCATCTAGTCACGTCCGGAAGCGGCCCCGTACCCCCAAAGTCAACTGTCTCTCGATTTTGGAGAATTAAGAATTTGTGACTCAGAATTACAGTTAGGACCCGCAGCCTTTAGCTGATTTAAGGTGGGGAAAGGCGGTGGCTCTTCTGCAGCGGGGATATAAATAATGAGGCTTAGTGGTCGCAGGACAGCTCGCAGGAGGAAACTTGTCCTTGCTTAGACTTGTGCGAATGGGTTTCAGAGTGAGGCCCCCTGAATTAGAGATTCGCAGCAGCCAGGCCGTCATGTTTCTGATCTATCTAGCTTATTAGGGAGCAGACAGGTCGATTGAAGAGTCAGGAGATTGCTGAGTCTCAGACAGAGAAAGAGAGGGTGTGGGGAGGGGGTGTGTCTGGTGAATACTGTCTGGTGAAAATGGCAGCGCTCCTGTCGGCGTCTTGTAGAGTCATGACCCGCGATCTTTTGACTCACACCCTCTGTACGTTGACCTCCCGGGCGCCCGGCGAAGGCTGTGATGGACTGATGCTGACAGACTGAGGCGAGTCCGAGAGACAGGGGAAGAAGAGAAGGGTAGATGAATGGTTGCCTGGCAACAGAACTAGGCAGTCTTTTGCTTCGCCTTCTGCTAAACGTCCTGCTCAGGACCATCGCCTGTCAAAGGCAGGGGATTATGGGAGAGACTTGGAAAATAGAAAGTGGCCAGATCAGCCCATCATGGCTTGCTCTGTATGAGAGATCACATTTCACGTTGAGTGATTTGTATGTACAAGGCAGAGAGCAGCTGGAGGAGAACAAGAAAGGAGGAGGAGAACAAGAAAGAGGTGTTTGAGTAGCAGTGAATAGGATGGAGAATGAGAATGAGTGAGAGAGGAGTGTTACACCTCAGGTGGAGGATTGTCTTCATGCTCCCATGCCCACACCAGCGCCTGCCAGTTTGTGTGGGTGTGTGTTGATGAGCCATGTTAATCTTACACACCAACACAGCATCTCATTTGCTCACATCACAAATGCCAATACGCCACAATTATCTCCTGCTACCAGTCCATCCATCCATCCATCCATCCGAAGCTTGTATCAATATATCCGTATTATATCCATTAATCCATTTATCTATCCACTGACCATTTTCAAATCCATTCATCTATGCACCCAACCTACCAATCTGTCCAGTCATTCACAATGTCTAACAATTCATCCATATATACACACCACCTACTAATCCAGCTACACTATCTTTCCACGTTGCCTGTTAATCCTTTTACACCACAAGTCAAATTAATTAATCCATCTAAATTTCCAATCAGCTTTTGTTCATACCATCCGCCAGTCCATCCAACCCTTTAAACTACTAACAATGTTTTCTCCTGTGCATTAATCCACCATCTATAAAAATTTCCTTCCAACCATCCGACCATCCGTCCATCCATGCATGCATCCATTAATCCATCTATCTATGTGCTGTCAATCCATCCATTCATTTAACCATAGCATCTACTAATCCACTCGTCCATCCTCATTGCTTACCAGTATGTAAAAATATTCACAACATCTAAAACCAGTCCATCCATCTATAAACATTACCTACTAATTAAGTTACTGCCTGTTAGTTCATCCTTTTCCACAACCAAATTAAATATCCATCCATCCAAAAACAGTTTGTGTTTGTCTGCCAGTTCATCCACCACATCGTTCCATCCATTCATCCATGAATCCTTCCTTCAACACCTCAAGCTATTTATAAACAATGTGTTTCTTGTGTATTACTCCACCGTCTAACCAAACTGTTCATCCGTCATTCCATTTTCACCACCCATCCACCACCACCCAATCCATCCGTCCATTCATCTATACCATAGCCAAATCTGTCTTTACAACCACACGTTGTACCAATCCTTACATCTGTCCATCCACCCATATTCCATAATGAACAACTAAATACAACCTTAATGGTTTGGTCCAAGTTCAGGGTTAAGCTGTTTGATTGAGGGTTAACCTACAGTGAAGGTTTACTGGTGCTGGGATCCACAACCTTCTGGTCAATATTCAGTACACTCCATGACCTTGCAGTCAGACAAACAGTCTTACCGGTAGCTATCTGTCTGTCCAGCTGTACGTTCATTAATAAAGTTAATCATATTTAAGAAGAAACAAGATCTTTATGGGTTTAAATTAAAACCAAACCAAAGCGAATCATGTTTGTCTTCCATACTCCGTCCATCTGCTAATTTATTTTCCCTTCTGCCAATTATCAGGCAAGCACCCGTTTACTCTATGTATACATGTGATCCCTTTGTCCATCGTTTATCCGTTTATTTGTTGGTCAATCCACGTAATTATTTCTTTTCCGAAAATCTCCAACTCTTTCTTCTTTTAAGTTTGTATATCCTTTTCGAAGAATAAAATTAATCTGTGATATACAGTATAATATTTTTTGTCGTATTCACCAAAATACTTGCCATATGGCTTCATATGGTCCATATGATAATATGTCTTGATGCATGCTCAACCAGACAGAGAAGTAAATCCCAGAAAGCTGAATCAGTTCATCTGGTTCATCACGGATTTCATGGGAGAGAGTCAAAAAGACCATCTATGTGAAAGAGGAACCATCCATGAACTGATTAGGGAGCCTCAGAGTATACCTTTCATCATCTTACAATGATGTGATTGCAGCTATTCCGTAATGCTGTGTGAATAACACACACAGTTATTGTCATTCATGGCCTTGGGAAACAGTAAATACGGAAGTGGTGCTGGTATTAGCTGTTACACAAATGTGTTTATAAGCTTGGAGAAGCTTCTGAAACCTTGTGTCCAGGTGAACTGATTTGAATTTCTGGGATACATTTAATATGCAAATATTCTGTCATTTGTTCATCACACAGACGGGAATATGAATGGATGTGTTAATCTTATTTCTATTACATTTATCCAGAGTGACTTACAACGGATACAATCCAACCAATTCAGAGTTAAGCATCCTGCTTTCTGGCCCATCTGTGACAGATTGGCAGTCCTGGGGCTTGAGCCCTCAATCTTTTGGTTTGTAGTTCAGTAGCTTAACCACTCTTACATAACTGCTACTAAATGGTAGATTGGTTGATTGGATTGGATGATTTGGTTAATTGACATTTATAGCATTTAGCTAGCATTTATAAACGTGCTTTGTGTTAGTACAAATAAGTAAAAACCTAAAAACACAAATCGAACCAGAACCTGCTAGGATCTGATGTTGTTAAATGCAATAAATCACACAAGCAAAAGTTTTTTTTTGTTCTTTTTTGTATTTTTTTTTTTGCATTTTCAGTCTTTGCTCTAATGCTTAAGTTCGCTTAAGTTAATGGAAGATTTGCTGGATTGATTGTTAGATGATAGATGGATGTTAGATATATCAGTCGGTAGGTACATAAATTCTTGGATTGGAGTGTCTCATCCACCCCCCCCCCCCTTCCACCCCAAAACGTCAAGTTGGTAGGTAATTGATGGATGCATGGATGGAAAGTTCGTTACTGGACAGGTCTATATATTGGACTGACGGATGAGAATATCCGTCTCTCCAAACATCCAGGAGCACGTCCCTCAGCATATGGCTTTAGCCTGTCCACACACAGGCCCTGCTTATGGGAGAAACCTTCATCTTTGTCCTGAAAGCCCTGGCTTTGGAATTAACAGCCTGCTAAAGTACGCCTGCTTTCTTTCTGTGTTGCTTGAAAAACGTTAGGGCTTGTATATTCATTCAAGTTTCTCTGAAAGCGCTTCAAGTCTGCGCTCAAGCTGCTGAAATTGCTTTCCATTGTGAATGGCACGGCGCGTCTATCACGCCTGGAGTGGCACGCTGCTTCTCTCCACCTTCCCACCTGTGAATCAGATTGGTGCAGGAATTGGGCAGGTCAATTCAATCCATTCACGCCGACTCTTGGAGAAACTTAAGTGTGTAATCCAAGTGTGTGTAGAGGGTGATAGAGAGGAGGAGAGTGTGAATCACGGAACGCGCACACACCCTGACTAAGTGAGTGAAGGGGTAGAGCGTAGCACAGATCGCGCCCTAGATTCCCCACTCGCTGCGCTGCCTCGTGTGTCTCGTGTTTACATGTCATCTTAGTGTTGCCTGTTTTTTTTTCAGCCTTTGTGTTTGCAAAAAATAAATCAAAAACGATGTGCTGTGGAAATCGTTCCACTGGTCCTCTGCGTCCCTCTCACTGCATGTGCTCAAACACCTCTGAGTCACACCACAGCTGGGTGGAGATTGAATGTGGAATATGGATGAGCGGGTGTCACCCAGAGCTGCGCAATGTGAGGAAGACGCCTAGTGGACAATGAGTCATGCAGTTGTGCCAAAGAGGATAAAGATCTGGGTGTAGGACGCAAGTGGGTGTAGCTCCTGATCTCTTTTCATTGTTTTCTTTCCCCCTATTCTCCACCCTAAATTCTCTCACTCTCCTTACATCACCTCCATCCCCTCTACCGGATCCCCATTGGCAAACTCACTCCACTTACACATATTTAACTTCAACTAAAACTATAATCATCATTTTCTTTCAATGCCCTTTTTTTAAGGACCTACAGTGTCATAATCTATATTCAACACCCTCCATTTACCGTGTCAATCTCCTGACTTACTGGTTCACCATCTTCAAATCTACACAACTACATATCAGCGATTCATTCAGCTTCTACTGACCTATCCATCTATTTCAGGACCATCAATCAGTTCCTAAAACAACCAATATATTTACCATTTACCTGCCAATCCACCTTTCAGTCCAGCAATCTATGTAGACTCAATCAGGCAGTCCACCAATCTGTACTACCAATCTATTTCATTACTCCATCAGTCAGCCATTCAGTCAGCCTTGCATCTGTCAGCCAACACCCTGATCTATCACTTATCAATCATTTTATATCCATTAATCCATCCATGCTCTAATCGATCCATTCATCCATAACCTAACAATCTAGATATAAGTCCTATCAATCTACCAAATCATTTAATCCATTTAGCCATCCATTCATCCAGCCGTCTGTCCGTCCGTCCATCTGTCTGTCCATCCCATCCATCCATTCATCCATCCATCCATCAATCCCATCCATCCCATCCCTCCATCCATCCCATCCCTCCACCCATCTCATGCAGATATCAACAAAATATTCAAATACACTGCTCACAAAAATTAGGGGATATTTCAAAGTGAAAACAAAAACCACTGGACAGTCTGATCCTGTCCATGCCCCATCACTGTCAGTATGTTTTGACACTCTTTGGTCACCATACAACCTACTGAACAGTCAGTGTGGGGGCACTCTGGTCCAGTTTAACATGCAGTATCACCATAATTGAGTTTGCATCTCATTTGGATAATCAAACAACTTTCTTTGACTTTTCATTTGCTTTTCTGATGATCTTGTTTAATGAAATAATATCAAATGCTTCTTTTTAAATCATTTATATTTATTTCGAAACATCCCATCAATTTTTGTGAGTATTATACCACTCCATCCATTCAGCTGCCAACTACACACATATTATCTACCTCCTTCAACCCAGTCATCCATCCATTTTCTCCATCAGGCAGTCCAGTTTTAGATTTGTATTATAATATGGATTGTGTTCTGATATTTTTCTGTATGTTGATTCGTTTTAATTTAATTCATACCTGCGGTTGCCGTGTTGTAGAGGATTATGGGTTTATTAATCTTAGTTTCCTGGGTGAAACATTTAAAATTGCTGCTCTTTTTATTGACCTTATAAAAAGCGTTGCTGGTAATGTTTGCTGAAAAGGTTGTCTGCTATCGGTGTGGATCGATATTAGACATTTCAAATATAATCAGACTGGGGTTTTATTGTAGGCACACCTCACCTTGTGCTATTTGATATTTCCGAGGGTGTTTTTAAGATTACACTTCCTATTTTATTTCGTTTCGGTGTTTGTTTTCACAATTTAATGTCATTTTAATTGGCTTAGGATTAAGTATTCTCTAACAAATTCTGAATATTACACTCAATAATTGTTTATTACTTATCATTACCTTTATTAGAATAATGAGGCTTCTCTCTAATATCTTAGCCCAGTGCTGGGACACAGGTTTGAGTTCCTGGCTGGCGTTACAAGCACACACTATTGGCTGTGTCTGAGGGATGAGAGGCTGGCTCGGGGAACTGCCACGCTTGCTGCATAGCTGTAATGAATTGCTGTCCTGTTCAGGACTGAAACAGTACAGAGAAATGCTGATTTGGATTTTGTAGCTAGAGCTTACTGAAGTCTATGTTCAGTTAGACCATTTGTACTTATTGTCTCCCATATATGGCTGAAAAAAAGACTGAAAATAACCTTATAATTTATTTATTTAATAATAAGTACTGAATAGGTTAGGTCGGGTTATAATGACTTTTTGTGATCTGTTGTATATACTTGAAAGCAATCCTTAATCTAATCCACTCTTTTTTGCAGGTGGAGGAATGGCGGCTTTACTACTGCAGTTGATTCTCTTCATTTTTGACTCTTTCACTGAGGCGTCGCACAATAACACTACAGGTATGAATGTTTAAAGGGTTTGTGCTCTGGAGATGTGATTCCACCATGCTAGCCGTGTATGATTTTTTTATTATATTATTACTATAAAGGAAAACAGGCCGTTCTGTTGTCTGTGGTGGTAAGAGCCATTTGCTTATCTGCACGTGTTCCTGAGGGTCTTGGGGGACTTGACATGAACATGAACGTCGGGTGGTGCATGTATGTTATGGAACACAGCGATAGGCTGACTTGGCCTATTCAAGGTCTTTACCTGGGCCAAGTGAATTCCAGGTTAGGTTCCAGTCCTTTCCAGGATAAGAAGAAGCTTGGGTTTTGCTTTTGAAAGGAGAGCAATGTCAATGCTGGTTCATGTATCATAGAATAGCTAATGAATTTACAAGCAAATGAAAGTTGAGTTTCTTTCTTTTTAATAGAATGCTACAAATCAAACAATAATGTGAAAAAATACCAGGAAAATAGCAGGGCCATCTTTATGTGATGCCCAAATCACATCTACTGGCTCTGCTCAATCCAAGTCTTAGCACGTACTCACGTTATGCCCTGTCAGGAAGCATGAGCCCATCCACACTCTGTAGGAAACTATTTCTTGTCACATGTGACCTTCTTTCAGACATCATCCAATGCTCAACGATGAAACCGTCACGGAGGGATTTGTCTGAGGACTAAAGTCCTGCTTCACTGCCGACTGCTGAGATGTTTTTTTTCTGTCCCCCAGACATTCGAACCCCAGCAGGGGCAGGTTTTTTACCCTCGCTTAAAGAGACCATTCCACTCCCTTCCATGACTTAAGCTTGGTTCCGCATTTGAGAATCAAACACGTTCACTTTGTGTTAGTGGCTATAATGCTTTGGCTCTTTGTGTAGGTTGCCTTTGCCTGTGCTGTACAGTTCTCTTGGTAATTCTCAGAATTAGTGTGGAAATGAAATTTCTCACCCATCTGAGCATGCCCTAATTGGCTCCTTCCTCTCAAACGCCATCAGCGATATTAGGTGTTAAAGGAAACAAGTCATGCCGTGTGTGATTTGCGTCTTCTCGTCTACCCGTAACGTGTAGTGGCGGCTTAATGGTAGTACTTAGGATGATAGTTCTGACATCAGTATGCAATCGCCAAAAAAAAAAAAAAAAAGGTTTGACGTGCATTCAGATGCATCCACAAACACTGCAAAACACACACCTACACACTCCTTGGCCTCTCCCGGCCACTTGTGTTCGATTGGATGATTACTGTAATTAGTTGGTGACACATAAGGTGAACAAGGCTATAATAACAGACTAAAGCAGCCATTACTCGTTCACTTTGGCTGTCCTGGAAACCAGAGGGCCTCGGGGTAGCGCTGACATTTATTCTGGATTGGATGCCCAACGCTGAGGTGCATGCCAAGGAGAAAGATAAGTTAATGTACGCCTTTGCTAACCAGAATCCCGTTTCCTGTCTGATTAAGTGCTATGGTTTGCGATGCTGTATGAAAAATGGCCTTCTCGTTCAATTACAGCAGAGACTTGGGGATAAACGTCCTTTTTCATTAAGCTTTATAAAACCCACTGACACCGTACATGCCTGTTACCATCGATCTTAAACAGCCTGATTAGGCACACGATTTGAAGGTATTGAGCTCCATCTGCTGCTCAGGAGGTGTGTTACATGCTAAAGCCTGTTACAGGACCACATACCATGACCGGGGCCCAGAGCAGTTCAGTTCAATTCAGTTTTATTTGTCTAGCGCTTTTTACAATAGACATTGTCACAAAGCAGCTTTACATTGATATATAAACAAGTGGCACAAATTGGATTTTAGTTGTCCCTAATGAGTAAGCCAATGGTGACAGTGGAAAGGAAAAACTTCCTGAGATTAAGAGGAAGAAGCCTTGAGAGGAACCTGACTCAGAAGGGAACCCATCCTCTTTTGGGTAATAAACATCATTTACATTACATATAAAACATTTAAATGTATTAAGTCTATGAAGAGATGGGAGAAGGAGAATCTTCGGCATGGCTGATGGTTCCGTCTGATATTATCTCCCATGGCAGGGTCACCGTCGGAGCGAGAACCTCGAAAAGAGGAAATTAATTAGACATGCTCTTTGTTGCCATTAACATATGAAGGACAAAAACTGGAACCAGAACTACAGACCGAATGCTTGACTAAACAAATAAGTCTTGAGCCCTGATTTAAACATAGAGACTGTATCTGAGTTTCGGATATTTATCGGAAGACTGTTCCATAATTTGGGGGTTTTGTAGGAGAAGCTCTGCCTCCCGCTGTAACTTTCATTATTCTAGGAACTTGTAGGTGACCTGTAGCACTTGAT
>JAUZST010002558.1:0-12500 GCA_034779995.1 Parotocinclus haroldoi | reverse complement strand
CTGCTTCGTCCCTCTGCTTCGTCCCTCTGCCCTCTGCTTCGTCCCTCTGCCCTGTGCTTCTTCTCTTTGCCCTCTGCTTCTTCTCTTTGCCCTCTGCTTCGTCTCTCTGCCCTCTGCTTCGTCCCTCTGCCCTCTGCTTCGTCCCTCTGCTTCGTCCCTCTGCTTCTTCCTTTGTCCCTCTGCTTCTTCCTTTGTCCCTCTGCTTCTTCCTTTGTCCCTCCGCCTTCTCTTTTGTCCCTCCGCCCTCTCCTTTGTCCCTCTGCTTCGTCCTTCTGCCCTCTGCTTCGTCCCTCTGGTTAGTCTCTTTACCCTCTGCTTCGTCCCTCTGCCCTCTGCTTCGTCCCTCTGCCCTCTGCTTCTTCCTTTGTCCCTCTGCTTCGTCCCTCTGCTTCGTCCCTCTGCCCTCTGATTCGTCCCTCTGCTTCGTCTCTCTGCCCTCTGCTTCGTCTCTCTGCTTCGTCTCTTTGCCCTCTGTTTCGTCCCTCTGCCCTCTGTTTCGTCCCTCTGCCCTCTGGTTCTTCTGTCAGAACCCCGGCTCTTCTTTCTGTGCTCTACTCACCCCGACACAGCGAGTTCATTTCTCTACTTTGTGTTAAGTAACACCGAGTGCCAGAGCTTGTTAATTCATTTGGTAACCGGTCAGTTGGTAATTCAATAACCGGGTTGAGTAGCTGGATGATGGTGAGAACCTTGTTGGATTCCGGACGTTACGCGGCGCTTACCTGTACGTTCATGACTCGACGCGTTCTGTCCTCCGTCTTGATTCAGTGAGTCCAGGGTCATAAATGATTGACCATTTTGTCTTCTTAGTGCCAGCTGATAATTAAGCATCGGAGCCAGACCGCCGGCGAGTCTCGTGGCGCTTACAGCTCATCCGATGGGATTAACCGGCGTTAACCAAAAATCATTCAAATAGCGCTTTTGAGGGAGATTACCGTGCGAGCAGGGCCCAGTGGGATGAATGGAGGCTAATAATAATTGCTCTCTCCAGTGCTCGGCGCTTCAGACTTCAGACTTTCCCCACATCTGCTCGCCCTTACAGAGATTCAGCGCAGCTTCGGCTTTAGCACGCCCAACGTCACTTGGCATCACATCGGACTCTCCAGAGGGATCTGGATGTTTAGCGCCAGGGGCGTTTTGAGAAATGGGAAGCCATTCAAGTCTTAGCCCAGAGCCAAACCCGCTCCAGGTGGTGGAATTGATTTTTAGCGACTTGAGAATTCGATGCAGACTTTATCCGAGGTCGGTGTTATTCGCTTCTATGCGAATTTCCCTCTTTTCCTAAATCTAGTCGAACACCCTCCCCCCAAACCGTAAATCATGGCTTTAACAGCCTCGGTGTCCTGCGCAGCGTTGGCTTGCTCGGGGAAGTCAGATCACGTGCCGTAGGTCAATTGGTCTCTCTAAAAGCGATGCGGTGTATTCGGAGCACACCTGGATGCAATTTCGGCTTAGGTTGGATTCGATTCGGTCCACAGCGATGCCCATTCGCGATCTAAAGTGGAAAAACACGGGGGAAAAAACCCGCAGCCGGTGGCCAATGGAAGAGACTCTCGCTCGCGCACGCGACCTGACACGGCGCGCGTTTAAAAGCCGCCTCGCGCGCTCCGCTTCATGAGCGAGAGCGCGGAGAGTATCCTGAATGACAGGCGCGCGCTGCCGCCAGGTACCGCGTACCGTCACCTGCGCGTGCACAGGGTCCGTTCGGACGCCGACGCGTGCGCGTTGGACGGTCGGAGCAGGAGGCGCCGATGCGGGTTTGCGAAGGGAGCGACTCGGGATCGTTCGATCGTTTCGGCTGAAGAGGAGGAGAGACGATCCGAGCAGCAGTGCGGACTCGAGTTAGGCTGAACTTTTTAGGGGTTTCAGGATGGAGATAAATCTCCCCGGACCCGAAATGACCAAAAAGCTGATTTAGCTGCGGTTTGCTTTGCGATTTGTTTTGCTTCTATATCTGACCGTTCCTTTATCTGTTACCTTTTTCTTTCTTTTTATTATCCATTTCCTTCGGGTTTTTTTTTTTTAAAATCTGTTCTCGTTTCTGTATCTGTTTAGCTCTTCATTGAGCTCGCTGTCTTTTTCTCCGTCTGTTTCTTTCTCTCTCTGTGTCTGTTGATTTATTTATTTATCTGCTTGATTCATTTTCTTTATCTGTACATGTTTTTTGTATGTCTGTTTCTTTATCTCCGTTTCTGGCTATTTATTTATTTATTTATTTATTCATTTCCTTCTCTTTTTAATCTATTTGTTCATATCGGTTTCTGATTATTTGTTTATTTATCCGTTTCCTTCTGTTATCTATTTTATATCTGTTGAGCCCACCGTATTTTTGTCTGTCTGTTTATTTAGCTCTGTGTTTCCGTTTGTTTATTTATATTTGTGTGTCTGGTTATTTATCTACTTTTCCTCTTTCTTTAGCTCTTTATTTTTTCATGTAACTGCGTATTTCGTTCTTTTTATTGATTTGTTTGTTCTTGTTAATTGACTGATTTGCTGAGCTCTTTGTTTATCTTTTTATTCCTTATCTCTTTCTGATTATTATTATTATTATTATTTAATCTCTTTATCTATGCGTCTCTTCCTCTGTACGTTTCTTTCTCCGTCTCTTTCTCCGTCCGCGTTCGTTTCCCCGGAGCCATGCGCTGCTCGCGCGCGCTCTTCTCGCTCACCTATCTGGTGGTCGGCTTGTCGGGAGCGCGCGGCTCCAACGGCTCGTCGCTGCGCGAGCTGCTCGAGGAGAGCGGCGCGAACGGCTCGAGCCTGTACGCGCTGGACGACGGCGCGCTCGCCGACTGGCGCTCGCTGGCGGGCAGGAAGCGCGAGGGCGCCGAGAGGCAGCACGCGGCCGTGCGCGCGCTCCTGATCTTCAGCTACTCGGTCATCATCGTCGTGTCGCTCTTCGGCAACGTGCTCGTGTGTCACGTGGTGATGAAGAACAAGCGCGCGCGATCCGCCACCAGCCTCTTCATCGCCAACCTGGCCGTCGCGGACATCTTCATCACGCTCCTCAACACGCCGTTCACCCTGGTATGCACGCGCACGCGCAAAGACAACTGCGCTTATAGGAAAAGGGATTCGATGGCCAAAAGTTTGTGGACACTGCGATTGAAGTTCCGAATCGAGGACGTGTTGTCCTCAGAAGCTCGTGACATGACCGCGAGGGAAAGAACACGCCTCGCAGGTTCCAGTTCCTCCCAAAAACGCCCGATGGAGCCAAGTTCTCCATCAAAGCTGACAAACCCCGGGCCTTGGGGGTTTAGTTTTAGATGTTAGACTGACCGGAAGAGAAGGTTAGCGAAGTAACCCGTAGAGGGGCGTCCACATACTTTTGGCCATGCTAATGAACGTGCAAACGTTCTAGTCAGGTTTCCAGCTCCTACACGCGGCGACACACGCTGGTCGCTCTTGCTGATTAATTAATAATCGAGCCGTTAGGGTGGAATCATGATATGCCCTCGGGGGAGGGGGGGGGAGGGGGGTCACTTTATTAGGTACACCACCTTGATCAGTTCCACTTGCCCGATGGAGGCACCTTGTCTTTCTGCGATGACAATCTCCATCTCCCATGTGACGTCTGTGAAGACCTCGTCACAGGATGACGGTGGCCGGACATTTTTTGACGGGCGGCCCTCGTTCAAGTTCGTCCCTGACACTGTGGTACTCCGGCAGCACTGCTGCGTTCCGATCCACTAACACCAGCACAACACGCGCTAACACCAGTGCTGTGAACGATTGTGGATTGTGGAACTGCAGAGTGCCTCTCTCTCTCTCTCTCTCTCTCCGTGTGTGTGTGTGTGTGTGTGTGTGTGTGTGTGCGTGCGTGTGTGCGTGCGGTAGGTACGCTTTGTGAACAGTACGTGGGTTTTCGGACGGGGAATGTGCCACATCAGCCGGTTTGTGCAGTACTGCTCTTTGCACGTCTCAACGCTCACACTTACAGCCATCGCCCTGGACAGACGGCAGGTATGCGCGCACGCACGCACACACGCACGCACACACACACACACACACACACCTGCTCAGGCGACTTTTCCAGTGCGCCCTATGACTGATATGTTGTACTGTCCATCTGTTAAGACTTGGCGGCTGCTGGCGACCCGGCCGTGCCGGCAGTTGATCCCCCACCCCCTGTGCCACCGGAGACGCCGAGCACATTTGTTTTAGGGGGAAAAAAAACAAACCCAAAAGGGCTTGGTTAACACGATACGGTCGTGTGTACGTTCGCGTGAAGAGCCGAGGAAAAAAAAAAAAAAGCCTTAGTTACGTCTAATTCACGTCTGAATGACAGAACGCTAGAGGGACACGTCGGCTGCGTTTCAACTTTCATTTAAAAAAAAAAAAAAAAGAAGATAAGAATTTCTTTATTGTACGTTATACACATTAGTGTAGTGTCCGTATTTAAATTGGGTTTGAATTCATACGATCCGCCCACACTGAACTCTAACCCGCTAACGATCCGGGAATCGCGTCTGGTCAGCGGCCAACGCTTTTTCCTTTGGTGGCGCCGTTGGCTTGAAATCGAGCCGACAGCTTTACGTGTGCTTTATGTCACTGAGGTTAGACGAACAGCAGGCGTGGCTCTAGCGTTCTGTCATTCAGACGTGAATCAGACGTCGCTAAGACTTTGATGTCCTCGGTTCTTCGCTCAAACGTACACACGAGCAGTCTTTCAGTGTCATTCGTCTCGGTCCTCACGAGGATAGCAAGAAAAGCGTGTGTGTGTGTGTGTGTGTGTGTGCGTGTGCGCACACAGGTGATCCTGCATCCTCTGAAGCCGAGGATGCGCACCGGTCAGGGCGCCGTTTGCATCGTCTTCATATGGCTGATGGCCAGCTGCTTCTCACTGCCGCATGCCATCTTCCAGAACCTCCTCACCTTCGTCTACAGGTGTGTGTGTGTGTGTGTGTGTGCGCGTGTGAGACTGTATGCCTGGTGAGAATTCAAATCAAACAATCGAAAACATCGGACTAAAATATTCATAAGCACATCAGGGAAAGAGAACGAGAGGCCGTCATGACCGCTAAAACCTCTTTGACTCTAAACCTCCAGCGCTGGCTTTAGTCTAAGGCCCAAGTCTTAAGTTCATCAGCGATCGTTCATACAGGGTTGAAGGATCAGGTCACTCCTCGGTGTGAACTTTTAAAAGGCAGACATGGGTCCAGAGCCACTTCCCAAAAGGGGTCACGTTCAAATAACACATCGGGAGGAGCCTGGACAGAAGCCGATGCTTCCAAAATCAAACCGACACGAAGAGCGGAGACTCCACAAGAGGTCAAGCAGTCATGAGTGTATGAGCTCGATCACAGAGAAGCATAGTGCCGTATTTAGTTTTGATCCCAAAAGGCTGGAATGTTGGAAAAAACCAAAAAAAAAACAAAAAAAAAAAAAAAAAAGTTTTGTGGCATGTCCCCATAATGAACATATTTGGTGTTTGGGCGGCTTGCCCAGCGTCGCGGAATACTTTCGGCCGTCACGCAGTGTTTGTTCTTGCTGATTCGGCCTGTTTTGCACGCGGCGCGTTGGTATCTTCTAATTGAATTCCCAGCCATTATTGACGCACCGTCTGGCACATATTGTAATCAGGCGAATATTTGAAGCTCAGTAACGAGAGGAAACGAGGAGGAGAGCGAGAGCGAGCTTTCGAACCCAAGACGCTTTAAGAATTGTAATTCCAAACGGTTTATTCTCTGCGTTCTTTATGTATTAACCCTTGCCGTCCCGGACTCTGCCTTTGACCGACGCGATGTGGCCGTTTCTGATGTCACACAAGGTTGTCCTCCTTAATGTTAAGCTTTATTTGACCCATTCGGATTTGCGCTCTTTAACAAGCTACAGGGAGGGACGCTTTAGAGGTGACCGCTGAGGAGCTAAAGTACCCGGAGGCGAGGGGGGGGGGGGGGCACAACACGCGAACGCCACATGGGACAGGGCGCCCGGACGTTGGCAGGGCAGGGAGGGGAGATTGGACTAGGGTCAGGGGAGGCCTTGTCGTCGGGGAATGTTCGCTATGCTCGTTAGCCGGTAGTGATTTTGATTTTGGGCATTCGTAACGTCGGCGCGGTCGTTCTGACGTCGCCCCTCTGGCTTTGCGTCCCGCAGCAAGGACGTCGTACGTTCCCTGTGCGTGCCCGACTTCCCCGACCCCTCGGAACCGTACCGCCAGTACCTGGACCTGGCCACCTTCGTCCTGCTGTACGTCCTCCCGCTGCTCATCGTCACGGCGGCGTACTCGGCGGTGGCGCGGCGACTGCGGCGCCGGAACGCCATCGGCGACGTGACGAGCGAGCAGTACTTCCTGCAGCGGCGCAAGAGGAAGCGCACCATCAAGATGCTGGTGCTGGTGGTGCTGGTGTTTGCCGTCTGCTGGTTCCCCCTGAACTGCTACGTGGTCCTGCTGTCCAGCCACGCCATCCACTCCAACAACGCCGCCTACTTCAGCTTCCACTGGCTGGCCATGAGCTCCACCTGCTACAACCCCTTTATCTACTGCTGGCTCAACCAGAGCTTCCGGGCCGAGCTCACCTACCTGATGGGCGTGTGCAGGAAGGGACGCGCCTCGGGGCGGGGCGCGAACGGACGGGCACGGGAGGCCGATCAGACGCCACCAGCTCCGAACCGGAGTCACCGAGCCGCCTGGCCCGAGAGCCAGGGCTCGTCGCAGCCGTCCGATCGCAAAGAGAGCCACGCCCTCAGGACCACCTCTCTCGGCCAGTCGGGGAGGACCGACATCCTTTCGGTGGAGCCGATCGTGACCGTCAGCTGACCGACGCCCGGAAAGTTCGATCGGAACTGAGCCTGGCTGATCGCTTTGGATTAACGGGGACAGAAGTTGCGTAGCCGCGTGAGGCGAAGCTTTTTTTTTTTTTTTAACAGACGTTTAAACTCTGGAGCGATTTTCGTTGAGCTGCATCGTTTCGATCAGGGGTTCAAAAGCCATCTGAATTCGGTATTCAACACCCTTTTGGTCGACTTTTCAATCGATTCATTCCCTCATCTGTAAACCGAGTCTCCCAGAGAGTCGAACCGCGACGCCTCCACCAAGTGCAGTGTTGTTTTTGTTTTTGTTGAGAACAGCCTTGTCCGTGTTTGTTTGTTTGTTTGCTTAAAAATAAATCCAACGACCAAAAAAAAAAAAAACACGTTTTCCACGTCTTTTCCGGAACCAATAGACCTTGGATGAAGAAAACGTCATCGTTATAGCTCTACCTGTTTCGGCCCCAAAGGTGTGAGTTCCAGTCCCAAAGGCTCGACAGCACCACGGTGTTCGGAACTGGACCGAGGTCCCTTTTTCCTGGAACCTGCGGTATAAGTTCCACCGACACGGAGAACCGATGGTTCGTTTTTCAGTACCAAATGTACGTTCTTGTACCGCAGGTTCCGGGTGCAGTTCCAAATGGTCCTGTTTGAACGTGAAACGTTCCGGTACCACGTCCGGTTCCAGTATTCTTGTTCCAGTACCGATGGCCAGAGTTCAAGTATTAAGTTTGCGTATTTAGAATTGACTCTGTTGCAGAGCCGCCAGTTCCTGTTCCAGTTCCAGAGGTACCTGTTCCATTGACCCAAGGCTGTAACCCCGGTACCGAATCGTGTCCTCTGTAGAATCAGTTCCCGTATGAAATGTAGTCTTTCTAAATCCAGTGCTAAATCCACCTGCTCTAAACTTTCAGCAGAAGTACAGTTCCAGTTCCACTTGAAGGCTTCACCTTAATAGTAAACTAAATGTACATGTTGAAGTTTCACAGGGTTCCAGTACCAGTAACCAGGGTTCCAGTACAGATCATCAGAAGATACATGATCCGGTATTCAAGGTACCAGTTGCAGCAGCAGCAGTTCAGGTACAGGTATCCTGTTTAGATAGTTTAAACTGGAACACTTTTAGACTGGCACAAAGTTTGGACTGGTATACGGTTGAGACTGGCACACTTTTAGACTGGCACACTGTTTAGACTGGCATACGGTTTAGACTGGTATACGGTTTAGACTGGCACACTTTTAGACTGGCAAACGGTTTAGACTGGTACACTTTTAGACTGGCACACGGTTTAGACTGGTATACGGTTTAGACTGGTACACTGGTTAGACTGGTATACGATTTAGACTGGCATACGATTTAGACTCGTACACTGGTTAGACTGGTACACTGATTAGACTGGTATACGGTTTAGACTGGTATAGGGTTTAGATTGGTCAGTAGACACTGAATCTATCATCAGACAGACAGGCTTGTTTTGCTTGTCTACTTGTTTTCTGCGCTCTCCCATAAATCCTGCCTGTTCTTTAGAAGGCGCTGCCACAGGGAAAATCACGCTACTTGAAATGGGTGCAGTGAGAGGCTGTGATCGATCATAACCAATCAATAAGAAGAAGTGCGGGGCGATTCAGAGTGGGCATCTCAACCCGCTGTTCCTTATTGCACTGGCCCGGAGGTCTATCAAACGGCCCTCACATTGATTTGGCCCTGTTTACCATACGGATGGAGCCCCCATTTCGTGTGCTCTTTGACGACGAAGGTACTCAAAAGGCCACGCGCTGATCCAGAGTCTGATTGCTGATGCAAACCGACACGTCGATCTGAATACGAATCAACAGAGTTTCTCTATAATTTTTTTTTTTGTTTAATTCAGAACGCTCCCTTTTGGCTCCGACACCCATTTGCGTTGGCCACGGTGAGGCCACGTGGCTCGCGTGTCGACCAGGTCTGTGAAGGAGTCCAAAAAAAAAAAGGAGTGCGGTATCAATGCAGTCCGGACCTCATTCGGACTCGGTCTTTTCTCGGTCTCGGGAAAAGGCGGACGCGACAATTATAGTCGAGACCAACCGAGTGTGATGGTGTGTCTGAAGTAACGTCGATTCTAAACGGATCTTTTTGGAGCTGGAATGCGTAATCAGCCTCGAAACGTATCGAATTAGGCCGAGCCAAGAACACAACGGATTTAGCCTTGAGCTTTTCTGATCATTAACTCAAGGCGTCCAAAAGCGCCTGAAGGGAGATCGGGGGCTTTTGGGGGAATTTTTTCAAGGCTGGAAGTGTTGAAGATGTTGGAGATCTAGATTGCGTAACTGTTTGAAAAAAAAAAAAAAAGGTGCAGAGGAAATGGTAGGCTACAAGCTAAAAATCAAACGCAAGGTCCGGAGTTGTTCCGATTCGTTAGAGCCTCTCTGATTTGCCGCTGTTGTTGTGGACGCGTCAATCAATCTTTCGGCGTTTCTCCTGCGCTCGCGAGCTTCTTCCCACGTCTTTTTTCTCTTCTTCGGCTTTCCGCAACCAATCCATTCAGAAACGCTTCGCATGCAGCACCTCTCAAACTGCCAATGCGAGGTCTGTACAGAACGGAAGCCCCTATACATCAGCCGAAACACTTGAGAACAACAACGTTCTTCCAGAGCACGGTGGGTCGGTTTGGCCAGATTTGGACTCGCTTTGGAGTCTAAAATCGGCCTACATCGAGCGCAAGACACACTTTACCCGAGTTTGTTATCACGTCACTTTGAATTCTTAAAGTCCTAACACTTTTAAGTCGGACCACGCCTACGGGTAAAGGTGTTCTTTAAGGACCGGTTTGATGCGCGTCCTATAGCGGTGCATCGACCCTTTATGCACGTTCGCCAGCCTGTTGCTCCAAATTCCTACAGTGAAAATCCTCGCAAGCCATGACGTGTCCAGGGTATTGATTTATTTCCGTTTTGAAACGAGTGGCTTGTTTTGATAGCCGTTTGATTTGATCGTTTTGTTTATCTTCCAAAAAAGTGGCGTAAACAGAGCCGAGAAGACCCTTTAGACAAGTTTGCGGTCCCGTTTGCACACAGTCCGGAAGTACACGCCGTGGAAAAGTCCATCATCAGTCCAAGAGTTGGTGTTCTTTAGGAATATAGTGGCTTGAAGCTGAACTACCGTACAAAAAAAAAAGACTTAAAAGCCGGAACATGACTACGGGAAAGGGTGTTCTTGAACGCCATAAGGGATTGATTTGGGACCTGTTGCAGTTTTCACGCTGCACACGGCATCCGTAACGGATAATGGCCTCTGTGCTCCTAACCCGTCAGTAACTACATTTTCTCTTTTCTCTCCGAGCTGATGTTCCAGTACCGGTTCCAGCACCCCACGCTTGGATGTTCTTCCATCCCAGCATCACCTGTACTGGTCTCCGTGAACAGGACCCAGTCCCACCAGAGTGCGGGACGTTAGGAGACGATGCGCTTTCAAGGACCTCCGACTGAGGACTCCTCTGATAATCTCTTTTGCTTTATAATTGAGCGCATTTATTTGATGACGAATTTAAACGGTATTATTCATTTGTCGTCGATGTAAAGTATTTACCCAATGGCGCTATAATTGAATATACTTTGAAATATGTCTTTAATTAACATCTAGGCCACCCATGGAGCTCGGGTCCCCTTTTGAGTCTCGGTCCAACCGAGGTTTCTTCCCACCTCTTTCAGGGATTTTTTTTTTTTTTCTCGCCGCTTTGAGACGATGTTGCGTTTGTAAAACGCGCTATAGAAATCCATTCTTAAACCATTTGGATCGAACCTAAAATGGCGGCGTATACAGAACCGCATCGACACTCGATGTAGGTTTGCCAGCTTACGACTCCAAATTCTTACGGTGAACCTACTTGAAACTGGCGGTACAGTGGCGTGATTTGATCCCGGTTTGATTTGCTTAAAAGAATGACTTTGAATAAAATAGCCGTGTCGATGTCGAGTCGGCCATCACATTACTCCTAATTCCTAGAGTAAAAACACTGGAAAAGTGCAGCATAAGTACAAGAGTCGGTGCTGTTGAAGAACGTAACGGTGTGATTTGATAACATGAGCAAATAAATGTGTTATTCGATTTCAAGTATCGGTGTGTACAGAAGTTTGCCAGCCTTTTACTCCAAACGTCTCGAGTAAAAACGCTTGAAAATGACATCACGAGTACAAGAACGAGTTCATTCCCCCGATAACGTAGCGGCGTGATTTGAGAACAGTTTGATTCTTTTAAACAATCTAGTAAGTGCGCATAGAGCCGAACGAACACCGTTTGCACGTGTTCGGGCACGTTAGTCCGAATTCCTACAGTCAAAACACTCGAAAGCCGCAACGTGCACCAGAAAACAAAAGTTTTGTTCAAGAACAAAGCGGCTTGATCTGGTAGCAGTTTGATTTGTGTATTTTATTGAACTTTCGAAAGCGCTGTACATGGAGCCGATCAGACACTTTACCCAACCTACCGTTCCAGACTCCTAAAGTGAAAACGCCCTGTGATTTATTGCTATAATGTTCTTTAGGAACACAGTCGCTTGATTGGATAGCAATTTGTTTGGCTTATTTGACTGACTTTGTCATTTCATTAAAAGGGGTGTACAAAGGAACATGGCTCGCAACCTTTCAAGGCCATACCGTGTTCATGATAAAGCGTTGCTTAAGACTACGATTTAAGCGGGTTATTATTATTATTATTATTATTATTATTATTATTATTATTATTATTATTATTATTATTATCTTAATTTAAATCTGACCATTTGCTTAGGCTTGCAGTTGATGCAGTACTGTAACAGGTGGTTGAAAGGCCAAAAATATCAGTATTGCGATAATAAGCTTTTTTTAAAGTTGCTTTTTAAAATCGGAAACGTTTCAAATTTCGATTTTTTTTTTTGCTTCGAGGCTTTTACTTTACGGAATTTGACGTAAACCGGAAGCGAGCTTTTATTATATAAACCTTGTTCTGCGCTGATGTATCGTTTACGCATGCGCGACGACGAACCCACGGTAGCGTTTCCGTAGTGCGCGGGGCATAAAGGCGCAGTCGCTAAGAAACTAGCTTAAACGAGGCTCGTGTTTTTCTCTTTTAGTTGAACTATTTTTCGCGTTTCAATGCTCAGGTTCGTTTAATATCTAAAGCCGCACGAAGCATGTGCCTTTAACCGCGAGCTTGGCGTAGCGTTAGCTCTCCGAGCCGGCCAGGCTAACAACATTAGCGATAGCATCCGAGGCCGTTCCGAGCGTTTGTTTAGAGGTTTTTAAACAAAGGTAAAAGGCTTTTATGATTCACTTTAAGTGTGTGCGCGTGCGAGAGAGAGGTTTGTGTATTGTTCAAATTGTTTGTATATGGTGTGTATTGTTCATGTGTGTGTTTGTATGTGTGTTTGTATGTGTGTTTGTATGTGGTGTGCATTGTTCATGTGTGTTTGTATGTCTGTTTGTATGTGGTGTGTTTAGTTTGTATTGTGTGCGCGCGCGCGTTTGTATGTGGTGAATGTGTGCGCGTTTGTATGTGGTGAATGTGTGCGCGTTTGTATGTGGTGTGTGTAGTTTGTATTGTGTGCGCGCGTTTGTATGTGGTGAATGTGTGCGCGTTTGTATGTTGTTGTGTGTGTGTGTGTGTGTGTGTGCGCAGTTTGTATGTGGTGTGTGTAGTTTGTATTGTGTGCGCGCGTTTGTATGTGGTGTGTGTAGTTTGTATTGTGTGCGCGCGTTTGTATGTGGTGTGTGTAGTTTGTATTGTGTGCGCG
>JAUZST010002557.1:0-17932 GCA_034779995.1 Parotocinclus haroldoi | reverse complement strand
TTGACTTGAACTCTGTGGTCTTCCATTTTCTCACAATGTTTCTCACAGTGGAGACTGAAAGCTGAAATCTCTGAGATAGCTTTCTTTATCCTGCACTTAAACCATGACGGTAAACAATCTTTGTTTTCAGGTCATTTAAGAGTTGTTTTGAGTTTCCCATGCTGCGACTCTTCAGAGAAGAAGCAAAGAGAAAAACTTGGCCTCCCTTAAATACCCTTTCTCATAATTGGGAGTCACCTGTGTATGGAGGTTAAGAGTCACTGAACTTACCAACCCAAATTAGAGTTCCAATAATTAGTTCTAAAGGTTTGGAAATCAATAAAATGATAACGGTGCCCAAATTTATGCACCTGCCTAATTTTGTTTAACCAATTATTGCACACTTTCTGTAAATTATATTAACTTCATTTCACTTCTCAAATATCACTGTTTGTCTCCAATATGATATATTTAACTGATTATTTTTTATCAATCAATGATTTATAAAGGTAAATCAGGAAAATTAAAAAGGCTGCCCAAACTTTCACACCCCACTGTATATTATGGGTTAGTAATCTCCATTTATGATATATTTGGTTTTCAGGTGTGGATATTATTAAGTTCACTGATGATATTTTGTGTTCTGGATGCAAGTATGTATGGGAATTGCTCTTTCTGTTGTGTGAATGTTATTTTCCACATTTACCTTTCCATTGTGTTTGTTAGTTGTTTGATTTGATTACATTTGTTTCTCTTGGAATTCAGTTTTCAAGGGCAGGGTTATCATTAACATCAGGGTTGTAAAAGGTTTTAGTTGATTGAAACCAGAGACACCGTCTACCACTTTACATGCTTTCAAGTAGATATTTTTCCTAGTCGTGTTCAGTACTTGATGTTCTGAATTTCTATTTCCTCATCCATAACCTCAGAGCTTTCTGAGTAAGTCTTTTTTATGAGCTGTTCCTGGGTGCAACCTGGGTGGTTGCAGCCCTGGTTAAAACTCTCTTTAAGCTCCTTAAGAACCATATAATTCTCTATACAATATAGCCATACAATATATGTCTTAGTCACATTAATGGAAAAGCACAGAGGTCACTGCCTGAAGACCAAACTCTGTGATGGAGCTCAGTGTGGGTGGTGGTGTAATTGGCTAAGGCACTGAAACCACAGTCAGGGGAGCAGGAGTCATGGGTACAGATCATTGTGTGTAAATAAAAAAAGGAATAAAAAAGAAATATTGGATAGGGAAGTGACCTGCTTGAAGTGGTGCTTAAAGAAGTTTGAACGGCTGCACCTAAAGGCATAAGTTAACTTAGTCTCCCTTATTAAATACCCCATGTGGCATGATGTTCATTAGCCTCATTTGAACTTTTAGCACTTATTTCCTCACCATGCTCATGTTCCCAGTCCCCCTTAGAGGATAAATAGACTGCAGATAGAATGGTCATTGTCTTCATCCCTGCATATTGCAGCCATTTCTGAATATAGTTTAGGTGATATGGATGATTTGCATCCACATTGCAACAAGGCTGACTTGGTAGCGATACTATGTATAGGATTCATCACTTATGACTCAAACAATGGTGGCATCTTCATGCATGCAGGTACAGGTCCCAGAGCAGGGGCTGAACTTGGGGAGCAAAATACCAGCACCCTGGCACAGCAATTGTTAGCTAGGATTAGAAAACTGATCATAGCTTTTTTGAGTCCCAGATGGTTTGCAGGATTTTATAACTTCCATGTGTTCCTCTGATAGATGTCTGGAACTGTGTGTCATAGTTTTTTCAAGCAAGACCATAAAGTCTCATTGTGCTAGATGTCAGTGTAGAGCAAGGGTTACGGTGTCATAGGTGTCTGAGTCAGCCGCAGTCAGGAGAAAACCATGAGTGGATAGGAAACTATATTCCTAATAGACTAAATCTTCACCTCTCGCTGGAAATCCTAATTAAATCCCCAAGCAGATCCAAAAGGACTAACTCAGGAGAATGCATTGGTCACTCAATCAGAGGATGACTAAAACAAGCTGTTCAGAAACAGCAACATGGTGGAGTAATTAGGCGATAAGCAAGAAGGCGAATGACTTTAATAAAGTGGGCAGTGTTTTGTAACTCCGGGAGCACTGATGTATCTGATCCAATTGTAACAGCACAGCCCACACTTACACACCACCACCATGTTAGTGTCACTGCAGTGCTGGTCCTGTGGGAGTCCTGACCATTATAGAATGTAGTCTAGTCTATCTAGTAAAGGTACTAACAAAGTATGCAGTTCGGGTCTCTGTTGTTGTATTTTGCATTTCATAATATGCAACACATTTTCAGTGAGAGACAGGTCTGGACTACAGATAGGCCAGTCTAGCACTGGAACTCTTTTACTATGAAGCCTCCTGTTGTAACATGTGCAGAATGTAGCTTAGCATTGTCTTTGCTGGAATAAACAGGGATGTTGCTGAAAAAGACGTTGCCTGGATGGAAGCATATGTTTCTCCAAAACCTGTATGCATCTTTCAGCATTAATGGAGCCTTCACAGATATTACCACAGATGTCACATATTTCTAATGTTTCTGATGTTTCTCTTTTGGATGGGGAAAAAAAACTTTTTTCGTTTGTATGTCAGTACATTCCCTGTATAAAATGTATTTAGTCAAGAACTGATTAATAATATACCTCAAGATCTTCTGGCACCCTTTACTCACTGCTGCTACACAAGTTCAGATATGTTGGAATCTTTTATAGAAGAAGCACATTCAAAATGTAGTAAATCAAGAAGATTTATCATCCTAGGTGTAAGGAATTTGACAACATGAGTCAGATGGATACACATTCCCAAATGTCTATTGGTGTACAGGAAATTAGCAACAACAGCATTGGTTATTAGAAGGTTTGAAATAGAGTGAAGTGCCCATAAAGGGAGAAAAGTAGGTCATAAGATATATTGTTCAAGCTAGGTCATATGGTGAAATTTGTAGCAAAATTGACAACAAAAAAAGGCTTACTATCCATAAATAGTGAACAGTAATACATTATAGATGATGTTATAGAATACTAGAATATGGTCTGTAGCAACAGAGAATTGTTGTGATGATACTGTTAATACTAATAAAAAAATAGTTTATTTACCTTCCCAACATTGTATGAGCAATATGCATGTAATCAAAGATGTATATATGTAATTTTATAAATCTGTTGTTTCTGTTTCTGTTTAATGTAAATTTGAGGGAATTAATATCCTTTTCTTTGCTCTTTGGGGAAAAAAAACATTCTGCTACATTTAAGTATTAGAAATGATCACTTTAAATTGGATAGTTATGACTTTATTATTAGAAATAACAATTCATTCATCTAAATTGCACATCTGTTATCTTCCTTCTCTGCATATGTGGAAAGTTGCCATTGCTGCTGGACGAACGCTTGCACATCGGCTGTTTGAGTTAAAAGTAGAGTCCAAAGTGGATTATAGTAACATTCCCTCTGTCGTGTTCACCCACCCACCTATTGGGACTGTTGGACTAACTGAAGGTAAGTGTCATGCACATATGACAAAGCCATCCAATATATGAGATGCATTCTTTAAAATAACACAAAGAAACACAATATAAATCAGGAAAAAGATTTTCAAGCTCTTTGAGGTTAATAAAAACTATTTATTGTCAGGTAAATTGAGAATTTTATTTACTACCAAGCATCATTTACAGTGAAGTCAAGTTTACTAAATTGTTGTTGTTTACTAAATTGCAACGCTTTTGTTTTTGCTCCCATTTTGAGCTAAACTCAAACATCTGACTATTTCAATGTACACAAAAGACCTCTCTCTAAAATATTGTTCACGACTTATTGTATAAATCTGTGTTAGTGAGAACTTCTCCTTTGCTGAGATAATCCATCCACCTCACGGGTGTGGCAAATCAAGATGCTGATTAGACAGCATGAATATTGCACAGATTTATCGTAGACTGCCCATAATAAAAGGCCACTCTAAAATGTGCAGTTTTATCAAACAGCACAATGTCACAAATGTTGCAAGTTTTGAGGGAGACGGTGTGTAACCACACCAGCCCAGGACCTCCACTTCCAGCATCTTCACCTCTAAAGTCATCTGAGCAGCCACCTGGACAGCTGCTGCAACAACTGGGTTTCACTGTACAAGGCAGATGACGGACGGTGTGCATGGTGTTGTGTGAGTGAGCAGTTTGCTGATTGTCAACATTGTGGATCAGGGTGGCAGTGGGGTTCAATTAAATTAGGGATCAATCATATTTTCAGTAGAATGAAGCTGGTGAAATGTAGAATGACTAGATGGGTGCCACTCTGATTTTGCCAGTCTCTGAGAGCATGAGGAAAAAGATCTGGTCTGTGATTAAATTGAACCATTTGGGCAGAACCCCTGTTTTGGATGAACACCAGACACAGCTTATTTAACTGACTGGATTCCATTTTGTTATTTATACACATTTATAGTAGGGGAATTATTATCCTAAATTGTGTATCCAAAGTAGACCCATGTGGACACAGGAAAGACCTGCAAACTACCCACAAATGGAGTCAGAAGTTGGCATTGAACTGGGGAACTCTGGAGCTATGTGATGACTGCGCTAAGCATTTGTACCACCGTGCATACCGTAGTATGGGTGTGCTGCTTAGTGGTGCTGCCTCTAATATTTTCTTGCTTTGTTATTATGGATTATTGATAAGTCTGGTGGGCAAAACAGAAATGTACATGATTGTATATAATTATGTTCTAATAAAGTGCAAGGCATCATTTTATATCAATGAGCCTCACTGTCTGACCCCGAAGTAAGCAAATGCACCTGTGTTTGCCATCACTCAGGTCATATGACTAGTAAAGTGATTAATCAAAGTCATAAAGAAAATTTGACTGGGGCTAGTGAGTATGGTTGTAACTTTCCTCTTAGCATGTGGTTTTTGATAATGTTATGAATACACATGTCCAAGTACCTATACTGTAATATTAAGTATATTAAATATTAATAAGTAATATTCTAGAATACATACCGAGAGATATACTTTGTTTGACCCCAGATCATGCAGATCACAAGACCTTTAATGACCTTAACTGGTACTGGAACATCAGCTCTGAGAGAAAAGAGAAAATGTAGTTATTGATGGGTTAGGAGCACAGAGTCTATTATCCATTACTGATGCCAGGTGCAGCATGAAAACTCCGGCAGCACTAACTATAGCAGCATAGCTGAAGAGAGAGAACAGAAGTTAATACAGCCAAGAGGCAAGAGCCAACCTGAGCCATTCATCATAGTCTAAATCTAACTAAAGCCTGAGTAAATAAGAATGTTTTTAGCCTAGAACTAAACATTTGGAGAGTGTCTGAATCTGTAACTAAAGTGGGAAGTTTATTCCATAGCTGAGGGGCCAAGTATGAGAAAGCTTTTCCCCCTGCTGTGACTTTTTTAATTCTAGGTACTGAAAGAAGTCCTGCACCCTGTGAGTGAAGTAGACAAGCTGGATTGCAAGATTCTAAGATTCACTCAGATAATGTGGGGCAAATGTAACTAGTAGCCAGTGTACAGACGACAGAACAGGATTGATATGATCTCGAATGTTTACTAGGAGTTTTAAGTAATGCAGCAAAGCCTGTAATTCGAATGCACCTTGTTTCAAGACATGGTTTGGCTACAGAATATTGACATAGTAGGATATATTTAATGGGCCACACAATAATTACATATATATATAAAAACCAATAAAATCATACTATATTGTAACATATACAATGACTTTTGTTACAATACGATGAATTACTTAACATCTATATAAAAGACTGCTATTCATATTTGAAAATATTAATTCGGTACTATAGTCTGTAAACTTGGCAACATACAGATGTAGTAGTTAAAAATAAAAAATGCAAATAAAAAAGCAACCTTAAAAGATAACATGTGGCTTGGCATTACATATAATATATACACTAATTGACAATAATAATATTAATATAAATGTTCCCAGAGAGAAATGCAAGATTTGTCTCAGACAGATGTCAATGATTACAGGTCTGGTCTGATTAGACATTGGGTCTTGGCACACAAGGGTGCAAAAATGACTTCCCTAATGTCTACAAAAAGGCTCCTGGGAGGTTACTTTTGGCTAGTGTACCTCTTGGTGAGATATTGTTGAACGCTAGACATGCCACTAAAACTCTCACCCAGTTGACAGATTTTGAGAGAGGGCAAGTGACTGGATTAAGAGTTAATTTCAACAAATTGTCTGCCATCTGTTCCAATCTGTCCTAATAGGTTTTTGGAGTGGAAAATCTGTGAGGACAACAGGCTCTAGTCAGCCCAGACAGACCACCAGTAAAGGGGATGCATGAGCTGCTCCCAGTTTCAAGCATGAGCTGCTCCCAGTTTCCTAGTCCACCATTCAGACACACCTTTACTACACACCCCTGTCTCTCCCTGGACCATTTCCAGGTGCTTAAGAGGAGGAAATCTGTTGTCACAGCATTCATTAGGTGTCCTGCCATTGACAGCCAGCCACCATATGCCACCTTTGTTTGCAGTTGTCGAATGAACAAGAAATCTGGACTGCTACAGACTGGACCTGCAGTCTTCAGCTACGAATCCAGGATCCAATGATGGTCAGGTTCAAGAATGACAACTTTTTGGGTAGGGCTTCAATCTTGCCTTTGCCATGGTGCGACACACTTCCCCAACTGCTTCAGTTGCAACGGCACCCAAACAATTCTAGGATAGGCTCTGGACTGTGTTGGAGTGCACAAGAAAACACTTTGTTGCTTGAATTTAAGGTTTTACATGAGTGGTGGGTGTGCCTTTATTCCTGAGACCCTGCCCTATACAAAAGGCAATTATTCGAAGACAATAAGGTCCCCAAAATAGTACTTAATGAACGTAGCAATACAGTTTAAAGCCTAGCCAGGTTTTTGTCATAATGCTTGTACAAAGAATACTCGCTTCCTCTATGAAACAATGCACAGGCCTCCCAGCCACTGCTGTTTCCACAAAAGCTACCAAAATCCCACACATACATGTAAAAGGAAAAAAAATGCTGTTTGCAACTAGCTTGTGTTGATATGTCTGCCATTTCCCCAAATAATAAATCTCATTTAATTAAGCTTCTTATATAAATTGTGGTTTTCAATGCTGGTTTGTTAGGATTCAACTTAGGGGGTTATGGGTTAACACTAGGGTTGTGAAAAGTGTTCATGGTTAGCATAATCATGGACTTATTGTATGCTTCTAGCGTTTTTTTTTTTTGTTTTTGTTTTTTGCTACGACTGCAGTTTCCACACAAAATAAACCTAATAAAACACTAATTCCAGCTCTACTTAAGTTTAGAGTTAGAATACAGGGTTATATTCCACACAGTAAATATATGCCAGGAGTATATGCAATATTCAAAAGAGTTCCAATTTTACAATTACAGGTTTTTTAATGAAATATCTAGATTTCTGGATGAATTTACTATATAAAGCCAATTAAAAAAACACTCAAATTGAATGTAACACTTTGCACTTTAACCTAGTCATTTTCAAATTCAGTGTGCTGAAGCAACACAAACCTGACCTGAGTGTGTGCATGTGTGCGGATTGTATTGTGTATTATGAGCGATGTTTCTGCAGATTCTACTAGAGGAAGTGGTGAGTGTGAGTGATTGTAGTAATAAATCATTTCTGCAGGACAGTGGGAGGCTGCCAAGCACAAAGCAGTAATCATGTTCTGCAGTAAGAATATCTCTCACGCAGCCCTCCTTATTTCCACACATGCTCCGATTTTCCGCCTACTTTCAATTTTGAATGCAGGAAAGGCACCATGAGGTATCTGACATTTATGAAACTGTGTATCAATAACTCATTACTCTACATTTTGCAGTCTGCAAAAACTGTGAAAGAGGTACTACTGGCGTCAGTAGCAAGTGACTATGAGCACTGCATCTGGTTTTGACAGCCCCTGATTTTCAGGGGTCTTAAATAAAACCTTGAGCGAATTACAAAGAATGATTTTTTTTTTTTACAACTGTAAACAGTAAAAGAAGAAAAACACAAACACAAAGCTTAAAAATGGCTATACCATCCAAAAATATTTGCGACTACATACCTCTTAATTGTATTTAGGGAACATTTTATAGTCCAGATGTGAACTAAGAAAATTATTGAAGTGTAAATACATACATTGAAAAAGTACATATTTGAATGAATTTCAGACTTTTAGTGGCAATTACGATTGAAACTGTATTATAGTGCTTGATATAATGTTCTAATGTAATCCCGTATTAATGTAATAACGGTTCTTGATGCAGTGCTTACTTGTTTTAAATCACATTTTTTTGACCTCATTACTAGCCCTAAATTGCCCTGTCCAATTTTTTTTTAAATGTGTGCAGCCTTAAAATGCAAGAATAGATGTTTATTAACAAATGAAAATAGGTTGGACTAGAAAAAAAAAACAAATTTATTTATTGCAATTAAAATTAAAAATTTTAATTTATTGCAAAAAAACAAACTTTACACTACGGTTATTATATTTATCTTAGGAAAAAAAACAATAAGAGCAAGAGGGCAGCACAGGGCAGATGGGAAAGAAGGAGGTTGAGGCCTAGGAGGTTCAATTCAGGTCACTATAAGTAGTGACAGTTTGAACTTTAATATGTAAACATTTCATCATTTAACCCTCCTGTTGTGATCAAACAGTTATATCTGGTCAGTGCGGGTTTAGATATTTCAAAAGCATTTGTGACCAACAACTTCTTTTCTAATAACAATATTACAATTTGCACATTCTTTTTTATTACCGTTTTTTATAGTTTCTATAGTTTTATAGTTTATTGTCTGGCCTGAACAACATAGATATTGAATAAATGGCCTAAAAGCCAAGTTAAACCAATTTTCATTAATAACTAAAGGTCTGTATGCAATGTCTGAATAAAGTAAGCATGTAGTTATTTGGTCAACTATTACTTACTTGACTTCTTTCTAAGTTTATTGGAGTCATGTTGCTGCTTTGTTACATAATCCTGTTTTGATTATTATGGTTGTAAAAACAAACCTGCACTTTACACAGCAAAACACTGGGACAGCATGTCAGGCCACCACAAGGCAGCACACACTTATGGAATTTAAATGAACCAATCAACCCACAGGTTTGTTTTGGCATGTGGGGGGAGGTGAATTACCTGGAGAATCATGCCAAACTACACATAGACAGTAACAGGATGTAATAGCAGGACCTGAATTGCTAAAGCTGTGTGGGTCCCAACACCATCCCAATGTCACCCACTGTAATATTTCGAGTGCTGCATCTTGGACTTTTTGCAAAGGTTGCCAAATCCATTATTAAGGTTTCTTTGTTGGTAGCGGTCTTCTGACAACCATTACATGGATTGTTGTCCACAGTCCTGCTTTATCTGAATTTAGCTATAAGGAATGCCACAGTGCTGTGTGAAATTGGTGTTCTTTCTGGGTGTCAGCTGCTGAAGTCTGTGACAAGTCTGATTGTGGAAATCAATTTCGGAGATTCTGGTCATCTTTAATAGGCTACATGACCACCTTACCACTGGAAAAAAACTTACCCTTGATTCAATATGGCGGCCAAAGGCAACAATAACTTGAATAAACACTATACACAATACGACCAAGGTAAGCAGGTTAGTTTGTCTCTAAATGTGCATCTAACCTTGAAGCAGAGATTCTACACCAATGGGAAGACCCTGCCAGGTGCCACTCCTGTTTGCTAAGAACACAAATACCATTTATGAATGGTCCAATCTTGTTGTATTTGAAGTACAAAAAAAAAAAAACATATGCACATGCAAAAGCTCACCAAGACTCGAATGATGATCAGGGGAAAAAAGTATTATGGAGTTACAAGTTTAAGTTTGAGATTTTTACACAAACACATCATAACTGAACTGCACAGTTAAAGGTTAAAGGTCTTAAGTGTTAAGTGACCAAAACTGGTCGTTTGACAGAGTCATAATTTTATCTCACAACCTTCCGATTAGTAATCCAAAACCTAAACCACTGAGTTTCTGCCAGTTTTTCTTCAACTACAAAGTTGGGGTCAGACATGGTACAGCTTCCATGGAACAGCTGAGGATTAAAGGCCCTACAGTAGCAGCTTGGCAGCCCTGACGTCCTAACCACTGAGCCACCAGAGTCCTAAAACTGTGTTCATTTAGTCGAACCACACCTTAGCATTTACATGTACTGCATTTATTTGACTCAGTGACTTAACGCACAATGTTTTGATTAGTAATCCAGAGCCGTATCCACTCAACCACCTTGTTTGTCATTTCAGTACATTATTAGCCTCAGTAATTAATATGCTTGTGCTCAGCATGAGGTTTGAGTAGGTCCACAGCTATCACAGGGCATCAACCAGTAATGGAAAAAGATATACATAGGAACAATTTAGAGTAGCCAATCCATCTACTGTTAAGATTTTATGAGTAAAGTAAACCCACACCCAAAATGCAGGATTACATTAGACCTAATATACATGCCTGTCCTTCCTGATGGTTAAATGGAAATACAGATAGTCCAGAACAGCAAAGTCTCCCAGATACTGACAGCAAAAGGGAATCACCTCCATATTTATGCCTGTGGTCTTGGATGAGCTTGCAGTCCTACGTATTCATGATCTTCATGATACTAGAATATTACTGAAAATTTGTGGGTAGAATTAAGATATGCACAGCATGTAACATGCCTGCAAGGGAATATATATATACTACACAAAAGAGTGGGGGAATCATAATGCAAGAAAATACAGACCGATAGCTCCTAAAAGAAATGTTTGGAGGCTGTGGTTTCTTGGTTTCTGTCAAAGACTGACAGGTTGGTCAAAACTTTGCATATGCCAAAAAAAGACAAGAAAAAACAGGTTTCCCTCCAACGATCTGCATTTAATATCCCATAATGAGAGCGTGAAAACACAATTTGAAGTAATTCGATTATTTTTGCAACTTTTTGAAAAAATTCAAAGTGACATGACATGTGATTTAGCTCTGGGGCCTCCCATGTCTCCTGATCATCCTTGTGATGTTTCTACACATTGACTGAAGTCCACCTGTAGTAAAATCAATTGACTAGATGCACACTGGAAACACAAACACCCATCTATAAACATATTTTTATTTCTTGTGGCAAGACCTTAAATCAGACCACACCTGTAATCATTACCATATGTGTGAAAATCAACAATATCTGACCTCTTATTTAACAATATGGAAGAACCCCAACTACCCAAATATCAGAAATCAGTATCATCTGCAGAAAGGGATACCTGGCTTCCCTGTTCAGTGGTATAATAATAAGCATTTACTTTTAAGGACAACCAAATAAGCCAAAACATCTTTAGCCCAAACTAACAGCTGAAGGTAAAATACTCAACCTCAGGGTGAGCGAAACCTCACCTGAACTTCATCTATATTACTCCATGGATTTTCTGTCGGAAATGCGCTAACATCAGACTAAAGAGCTTCTCATGAATAAATATGACTAGCACTTCAGAGTATGTTTCAGGCCTGTTCTCAATTAACAGCTTTCACAATAAATTTTACACACACCCGCACAGCTGCAACAACGTGAGAATATGAGCATTAGGCGCATGCTAGGGGATTTTTTATACCAGCAGGTGACTGCGTGCAATAGTAAGGGATCTTTTTTTTTTTGCTCCATTGTCAGTAAAGAAATGCGAATTGATCTTGAGTATGGAGGAGCCCTAAGGGAACCTTAATGTAAAACATTTCTTTGAATATTTATTCTATTCATGTAGACCACCAAGGGGTCCAGTAAAGAGACTCCACTGGAGTGAAATTTACCAGGGGAAAGGTGGGGATGGGGGCAATGTCTGGTACCCATGAAACTGTAATAAGTACAGGAGCTTCACGTTTATCCTTTTAAACAAACGAAACAAAGCAATCAATGGCTGTGAAGACAGCTGTTTTAAAGGCATTAGAAAGTGCCAGAGAACCTGTACCCATCCAAAGATCTCTCAAGAAACCTCTTTCAAAGCGCATACACTAGTATTCATGTGTCATCTGGTTTGCTGTATCTCAATTAAATGTGACAGTGTAGCCATTTTAAGTAATAACAACATTGCAGTTGGCGATGGTTAAAGATTTCCACAGTGGCGTGTGAAGTGCAGTATCTTTAAATGTGGTTCATCAATCTCAATCATAAGCTGTGGCTTCACACCGAGAGCTGTTCTCCTCTTTCACCGACTTTGTACCCTGCTGCTTCCCAAAACCATGCATGGGAAGCAAACCCTCACTTTCCATATGTGTGACACATAGAAATGTGGAACAAATTAGACCAGTGCACACACAACAACTGACCAAACTGTGATGAAGGGAGGACAGCCTGTCCAAGAACATTTGAGAAATAGGTGTTCTGTTAACCCTACATAGTTTAGGGTCACTGATACAAAGCAGAAGGTATTAAATTGACTGCTTAGCTCACGTTCTAGCCATTAACGTACGCTCATATTGGACATAAGGTGGATCACAAGCTCCTGCTTATACTGCCTGTCTATTTTGGGTCTGTTCACATTGATCATTTCCATGGTCTAAGGGAAGGGTATACATTCATGGCCCCGCACAACCCTCTATAATTGCATCACACACTGACTCGGCCAACAGGAAACCCAAAGCCTTAATCAATTAGCAATCAGCAGTTGGCTCAGGAGGACCAAGAGACCCAGCCTGGGCCAATGTGCAGACACAAGTTAGTCCTGCTGTCCACAGACCAGTCTAATGTTCAGATCAGATCTTAGCATGCTCTGGTTGGATTGTGTTCTTGGGCTATTGCTTACTTGTACTAACTTGAGGTTTCTACTAGGGATCCTCTGGCTTCCATGCAAATCCCATCCAGTCTTTTTGTGAGGATGATTGATTTTAAACATTGAAATAATTTTCTCATTTATTTGTTGCCCTGTGGCCCTGCTGGTGTAACTTTTCATCCATACTGTGTAATTTTAAATAGTTGCAATAAAACAACTAACTTGAATTAGCATCAGATTCAAAGATGGTGTGGTATTCTAACTCATCAAAGTTTTATTCAATGTTAACAAACAAAGAATAAATAAAATGGACATTTAGTCATTTGGCAAATGCTTCTATCTAGAAGGACTGATATGGTCTTACTCAGTACAGTACAATCCAAGCAGTTGAGGGTTTAGGGCCTTGCTCAGTGGCCCAACTGGGCAGTGCTGACAGTACCTTAACACAAAGTGACAGAACTCATGGTAAAAACTTTCAGTAGCTTTATTTTGCCTGGCTATTCACGAAAAATTTCCCAGTATACAAATACAATAAAAAAATTGTCCTTAGCCTCTAATGTAAATCTGAAACCAACCTCGTCTCACATGTTCAGTCGAACACAAAAAAATGGTATTCCCTACTAAGACAAATCTCTTTTGATTTCAAAATAAGAATGTAACTTTACAGTAACTTAAACATGACCCATTTATGCTTATGTTTTTGTAAATGGCTAATGCCAGACCAAATTATAAAGTGAGTTGCTAGTAAAAGTTTTAAAAATATGTTTCCATTTTGTAATCCTTAACCCTTTCAGGACCATTTTCCTTTCAGGATTGTACACGCATCATTCTTGTTATTTTGACACAAAATCCCTCTCAATCTGACAATGAAACTGACACATACATATCGAAACCAGCCCTATTTATATAAAGTAAGTAAACTTAATTTGTGTGAGCAGTATATGATCAGATAATATATCAAAGATTTATTACCATTTTTTATACCATAATACCATACCGTATTACCATAATTACCATGATCTATATATGTGTTTAAACTGGTTTGACAATATCCAAGTGTTGATACAGAAGTAGTTCCTACAAAAGTATAAAAGAGAAACGACAATACTGCCCCTGGTGGAGTGTTAAAGAAAAAGATACTCTCTTGTTTTTCCACAAGATGACAGTATTTCCCTAAAAAATGCATTTCTGACACGACAAGGCCTGTTCTGTACGTGATACTGATAAAAACAATAAATGAAACTGATTAAAAGTTTGCTATTGTGCATGTAAACATGCTGACCATGTGTCCCCTACCAAAAAATGAATGAAGCAATTGAATATTATCGAAGATAATAATCAGATATTTATTCAGTGTAAACAATTAAAAAGGAACACATCATGAGTAAATGGTGTAGTACATTATTTATCTAGGTTTTATTTTTTTTGTGTTGAAGAGGTACAGCCTAAACAAGAGATGAGAGAGATAAAATGCATATTATAAGAAAATAGCAAGAGCAAACTGAAAAGCATGATGTTTTTACAGACACTTAATTTGATCAGGGCTATGAAGGAGGTTCTGGAGCCTAACCTGGTGTTTACCGGTGATTCCCACAAAAGCATCCTGACCAGGTTGCCAGGATATCTCTGGGTTCAGTTTGATTCACGATTCAAACCCAGGTCCTCAGGTCCTGCTGCTCATTCTTTAGACAGATTTGCTATACTAAAGTGCCCCTGGATGTGAGGGAGTGAACATGTGATACCCTTTAAAGTATTCCCACCTTGAGTCCAGCATTTGGAAGATAATGAAATTCCAGAGAACATTAGTCTGAGTTGCTTAAGGTGATCATACTCGAAGCAGCTGTCCAGTAAGGGCAGGGTTTCGATCTCTGATAAGAGACACTGTTATCTCTGACAGCCTTGTTACAGACGTCTCCCACAGTTCAGGGACCTGAAACAAAAACATACACATATATTTCATAATGGAAACCTAGACTTGTTTTTGTGTTTTGTTTATTGGTTTTATTCACAGCAGTGCTTATGCAATAAGTATAGTATTTATACTCACCAATCATTTTATTAGGTACATGGGTACTTGTTTCTACACTCACTGTCCATTTAATCAGTTTCACTTATAGATGTGTAGATGTCCGCCATATAGATGCACTTTGTAGTTAGACAATTATACAGTACTGTCCCTTCACTCTGTTCTCTAATGGCGAGGACCATCACCAGATCGGGTACTATTGGGGTGGTGGATCATTTTCAGCACATGCAGTGACAGTGTTAGTGTGTGTTGTGCTGGTACGAGTGGCTCAGACACAGCAGTACTCCTGGAGTTTTTAAACGCCTCAGTGTCACTGCTGCACTGAAAATAGCTCAGCATCCAAAAATATCCAAGCACCAGCCTCCTGTAAGCACCGATGAATTCCAACTAAGCAATAACACATAGCTACTACCTCTTTTACTTTACTTCTTTACTTTACTTCTGCAAGGTGAAGCAATAAGGTAAATGTATCTGATCCAGTGCAGATAAACAATTTTATGCATAAGAATTTTATTGAATTAATGTGATACATTTAAAAGCCCTACTCCAAGTCATGACACCTTACAAAACAAGGCAGTATTAAAAGAGGTTCAAAACTGAAAATACTGATAATGTGGCATACCAGATTGTTGTGTCGTGTTATATTTTAGGCATGATGGCCAAATCAGATGTTTAACCATTTAAAGACTGTAAAAATTTGATTGGATTTTGAATTTTTGTCACAAAAATTCCTCTCAATCTGACGATGAAACTAACAAACATAAATATGGATAGCAGCCTTATTTATATAAAGGCAGTGACAAAAGTGACTTCATACAAAAGTGGTTTCATACAAATTTGACTGATCTAGGTCGTTTCCATCGCATTTGCCGTCCATTTAAAAGTATAGGACACATATGTTCTCAAAGGGTTAAACATGATCTAATGTAAGCACAGAACAGCGTAGTACAGTGGGAGGACCAAGAGCAGGTCTTTGTGGTATACCTTGACTGAGGGAGGACGGTTTAATGCTCACTTGAATTGACCGAACCATTTCCTTTGGAAATGTATGATCTAAACCATATTGAAGCAGTACTGCAAACAAAGGAACTGATTTACTGTATCAAAATCTGTGCATAGATTTAGAAGATGAAGAATATTTATCATCACGCCATCTACAGCGAGCAAGAATCTATCAAGCACTCTACAAGAGGTTGCATGAAGGCCAAATGTTTTCCGAACAGGTTTATAACAGTAGTTTTATGGGCAGACAGAACAAACCCAAGGCCAAACATATTAATCACCTAACTGGAGAAGATAACGATATAAAATTCATATGGATTTAAATGCAGTATGAAGAGAACACTTAGTTCAGATCAGGACAAAAAGGTCATAGAGCTGAGCAACAAGATAAAATTATATCTCTCAGTTTTTATCCAACTACAATATGAAAAATCTGGGCCAATATGAAAAATGGCAAGTTTGAAGAAATGCAGTGTTCTTTACATTTACATTTACATTACATTTCTAGCATTTAGCAGACACCAGTATCCAGAGCAACTTATAAAACGATTATATAATTGTAGAAAGCTGGAACCCAGGATATTCCATGTCTGATCAACTTAATTTAATTTGTTTAATAAACATTTAGGCCTGCAGCACATTAAAGGAAACGGGACAGGGGCAAACTGGGGATAGCAATGAGGGAAAAACCTAAATGTATGATGTGAAAAAAGTGATGATAAAGATGATAAGTAACTATTGGGCAGAGGATCTCCAGTGGTCAACAATTATGTGACAAAACTAATGAAATGTTTAAAACAATGTTCCTCAAAAAAGACTAGAAGGAATTTCCATATTTTACGCCTAACTTTTGCTCATTTGACTTCTTTAGCATTGTCTTGTTGATAAATGTGTTCCTGGAGAATATCATCTTAAAAGGAATTTATGTTGCTATAAAATGCCCCGTATTTTTCTGCATTAATGCTGCCGTCGTAAAAAATTAAAAAATAGTTTTGCAAAAGGGCACTGACACAGCCCTCTACCATACAAGATACCCTTGCTTTTGGGCTCATTGATGATAATCTTTTAATAAGTCTTTTTTTTTGTCTTTGGTCTGGAGCACACAGCGTCCATTTCTTCCAAAAAAAAAAATTCTGGAATGCTGATTCGGCCAACCACAATACACGTTATTGTTTTTTTAGAATTTGATACATGTTCTCATACATGTGTTAACAAAATAGGGAATCTCTGGCCATCTATGTTCAACAAAAAGTCAGACGAGTTTTGGGCTCACCCTGTTTGCAATTAATAAAAGTAAAAGTAAATATAATACATACTGCATTTTTTATTTGCATTTTCCATATCATCCCAACTTTTTCTGATTTTGGGTTGTATTAATATGCTTTCAATAAAACTTCATAGTAACCGTTAAAACATAACCGACCCAGATATGAGCACCACACAATGACTTGGTATGTGAACACAATTCTCAGATGTCGGAGTGTGTTATAGTTCTTCTATAGTTCTATCTAGCAGCATGTCACTGTCAGGTGGTGCACCATGTGGCTCTCAGCAGCAGAGATTAGTGTGCTCCTGCTGTCACTGGGGTATTAGTAGTGGTGTGGCCAGTAAAACAATTTCAATATGAGCATGACTAGAATTATAGCTTTAGATTTTTTGACATGAAGACAATAAATGAGAAAAATGTGTTTTATCAACTGGTGGTATGACAAAAGTAATTCAATTTACAGTAACATTTACAGCATTTAGCAAAAACCCAAAGGAATACTTTTGACTATTAGTATTTCAGTTGCAGTATTTTGCAATAAATAAATACGATTAAAAAGCAGTTTTCCCAGTCGGGACCACAGTGTAATATAAACATACCCATTGACATAATGAATATTGTAGCTAATTAATGCTACACCTAACCCAAATCTTAACTTTAGTAACCTAAAGCAAATATTTTTACTCTTTTGCTTTTTCAGAAGCAGTTAACCAGCAGAAAGTCCCCACAAAATGTCATATCTTTCTAGCCTTGTACATACATACATACACACACATACATACACACACAGACAGACACACACAGACAGACACACACACACACACACACATATATATATATATATATATATATACACACACACACACACACACACACACACACACA
>JAUZST010002556.1:0-17934 GCA_034779995.1 Parotocinclus haroldoi | reverse complement strand
CTTGGCAGAGGTGGGATTTGAACCCTGGACCTTCTGGTCCAGAGTCCAGTACCTTAACCGCTAGGCTACCACAGTAGCTACTCTCACTCAAACTCTTTATTAGACTACAACCAGAACGTAAAGGTTGTCCCTGTTTACAGATACAGAGATACAGAACAATGTAAACAAAAACTACCAGACACACAAACAGTTTCTTTCCTCATGCCATCACACTCATCACACTGGACTGTAAACACCATTGCCTAAATGTTGCACATTATTGTTGTTGCACTACATGCATACTGCACCTTATTCACTAAGAAATTGCACTAATTTCATACTTTACATGAAAATTTCTTTAAACTATAAATTTCTTTACATTATATTTTACATTTTTATATATTGTATAGACTTTAAATTACATGTACCAATATTTTGTACTAGAGAGATACCACTAACCGGAACCAAATTCCTTGTGTGCGTAAACATACTTGGCGAAATAAAGCTGATTCTGATTCTGTTTTATGAAGGGTTATGCGATCAGACAAATCCATTGTTGGCCTTATCCTGAACTGATGAGTTTAATATATATGGTAACTGTAAATATCACATACCTACCTTAAACATGCCAAAATCATTAACATAAAACCTGTTTGATAATAAAGTATTGAATATCTCGTCATTTATTGGATAATTAAAGGAATAATGAAATATGACCACATTTTCCAGTGCTCATCACACACACAAACTCATTTAGCGCCCGAGAGTTCAGTACAGTAACGTACTGAGTATTACTCAAAAATTCAGAGTACAGTTTCTGATTATGTGAATTATCAGGTTCCTATCATAAAGTCAACTGTAAAACAGGGAATACCTGTAGGAAAACAAAATGGAAAATAATACAGTGTCAAGTATTTAGTGTGAGTTAACAATTACACTTGAGAAAAAACAACATCTGGAAGCTTCATTAGGTTGCCAGTTTCACCCCTGCAAAGTCTACAGAGAATTGGCTTGCCAGCTCTGATTGCAAACTTACACAGACGTCTGACCTCAACTCCATCAGACACTATAAAAATGAACTGGAATGCCGAACATATTGTCTAATTTCAGAATCTGATCAGAGTCATGTTCCAAAATCTAGTGGAGCCTTATAGCCCCACGTAGTGGTGTTCTGAGAGTGATGTAAAGTTCCATCCTGCAACGTATGCAATGGAAAAATACCTTGCGGGGGAAGCATGTTAATATGCTTCAACGCAACTAATTTGATATTTACGTTACGTAACACTTGTCAGAGTATGGTGAGTCATCTATGCAGAGAATAAAAAGAAGATACCCGGTATGTGATGATCGGCAGTTATCGGCACTCATGGGTGATCGGTATCGGAATCGGCAGCATAAAACATGATCGGAGCATCCCTAGTCTCAAAGGTTTTTAAAAAATGAAATAACTCCTCCTCGACAATATACATTCATTCATTTCTTTTAATACCCGCTTAATCCAAGTCAGAGTCACAGGAAGCCGGCGCCTGAATGGTAACACAGAGTTTAATTAAGCAACCAACCCTAGACGGGATGACAAGCCATCGCAGGGAACACGCACATACAGTACAGTACATTGGAACAATTTAGCAACACCAACTGACCTAACGTTAATTGACCCAATGTATTTGGAAAGTGAGAGGAAAGCCAGACTTCACACAGGCAGACTGGGAATCAAACCAATGATTTATAGGGATGTGAGGCAACAGTGATAACAGTCTCCGTGCCCCCCAGAAAATACTCATTTTAATTTAACTCTAACATTTAATTCCATCATCTTCTGCTTTCTTGAAATAGTTCCCTACAAGTTTGATCTAAGGCTTTGGACCAGTGTGAAATGCCAGTCGATGTTTAATTTGGATTTCTTCCCTGCGTGCTGATGAATGAGCCAGATGGTGCCTGCATACCTAAACAGGTAGCTGCTCCACATGCTGCGGAAGTGGATGGGAAGCGAACACAGGCTTGCCTGTGTTTTACCCAACGCTTCGATGTAAAACAACCACAGCAAGCCAACAGTGAGTGAAAAGTAAATGCCCTGCGCCCTGCTTCTAATCTGACAGGAAGCTCTCAAGGTTGTGTGCTAATTTCCGATCTGCAATGGCATTAAGTCTGGGTTATTAAGAAACTTTTTTTTCTGCAGTATTTTACACTGCAGCATGTTTTGTGCTGCCTATCATCGATACCTATCACATACCGGGTGTCTTCTTTTCATTCTCTGCATTGAACCTCAATGACGCACCATACTCTGCAAAGTGTTTGTTCTTTGAATAGCGTAAATATTTAATTAGTTGTGTTGAAGCATATTAACATGCTTCCCCCGCGAGGTATTTCTCATTGTGTTACAAGATGTAACTTTACCTTACTCTCAGAACACCACTACTTAGGGCTATAAGGTTCCTTTAGATTTCGGAACATGACTCTGATCAGATTCTGTGAGATAATGGAATCAAATGAATTTAATATAAATTATATTATTGAGCATATATATATATATAGAGAGAGAGAGAGCTGTATTGTACAGGTGCTTTTTATTTTAAAATGGGAATGTTCAACATATTCATCAAAAGTTAAATGTGACCAATACTGGTCTATACTAGTCTATGCTGTATCATAGCTGAGCCTATTACACATTAAAACTTATACTGACCTACAACTACAGCCACAATCATTAAGACAAAGCTTATTTTATAATAAAGTGTAGAAAATCTAGCGAGTAATGGAGTGAAAGTAAAAAGTAAAAGCAAAACACTTACTCTATTGGTGTACTTGGGGTGCTAGCATAGCTGCTAATGCTCATCCTGAAAGACCGTTCTCCTTTTGGTTGGCTGTGATTACTAACCGTTTTAGGACACATGGGAACTTTTTTTTTTTTGCAAGAATACAGTGTTTTGGGTGTGAAAATAAAGCAATACATTGAACATGGGCTGTTATGAATCTGAATTGCTGAATCTCTGCGCACTGAATCATGAACGAATCGGGTTCCGGCTGAAACGAGTCGCGTGGCTCCCCGCAAACAAGTGCGGCGAGTACCGAAACAAATTTCTCTTAGTCAAATGTGTCGAGAATGGAATTTGACAAGTTCCAAAGGTGGTCGAGAACAAAGGTGCCGCTGTAGTTCCTATAACCATGCCATATCCTATGTTCACAAGTAGTACCTACATGCACGGTGAGAAGCCAAAAGTCTGAGAACACTTTCCTCCACAGTCACTTGGCGTAAACCTTACTGAGCATTTATAGGGCAAGGAAACATTCAGAAACATCTCAAGACGCTTTTTGGAATTGCATGTGTAGCAACTTTTATCGGTGAGCGTCTTGCAAATTCCAACCGTATTGTGGTGGAGCCAACACGTTACCGATTTAAAACAGAAGTGGAAGCAGTAAAATGTGTGAGATTTGTGTGTTAAAAGCATGCATGCTCCTACTGTCTGTGGCTTGAGCAATCCTAGCAAGCATACAATCAAGCATACGTTGCATTAACATGGGTCTCTTGTACGCGCACTCTTCCCCTAAGGAAAGTATTACAGTGGCGCCACCGAGCCCTGCAAATGTCACAGCAATACTAATCTGGATATGCTCTGCCAACGTGCGCTGCAAACTTCCTGCGTTGTAGCTGATAATAAAAAGGCAGAGGAATGGCCACAGGGCCTGATTTAAAGCATGGCCCAGTGTTTTTCTGTTAAGGTCTTTGATTTCACCCACTTTCAGCTCTAATTTGATTTGCTCCAATCTGAATGGGGGAGATGGGGACGCCACCTGAGGCATGGGATTAGCCAGACACAACACTATTGTTTCCTCTCATCTGTGCCTATTCAGCTCTAATGTTGCACATTATGAAGCGTGAGGTTACGCGTACAGATACGCTACGCTACAAGTCTGTCATAGGTTGTAACAGGGCATGTGATTGAACAGCGATCAAATCTGGAGGAAGAAGGAAAATATTTGTACAAGCTCCTCTCTCTCTCTCTCTCTCTCTCTCTCTCTCTCTTTTTCTCTCTCTCCCCTTGACCAATGCTGGTAGCTGGGTGATTTGTCAGGCAGCCTGTGTTGATTAATCTGTTGCCTGAGCCCGTATACCGGAGCTTGGCGCTGTCAGCTAGCCAGGGAAGTACCGTGGCCGCCTGGACTGAGGGGCCGCCACCCAGGTGGCTACATTGGGGCTAAATGAGGTGTGAAGGGTTTTACACACACAGACACAAACCCTCTCGCCCGTTCCCCCATGATTTGTCGCAAGCTATCAACACATAAGTTATAGCCACTCTGTCCCATCCGTATCCCTGTTCTTGGGTTTACAGGACGCCCCCATTACTTAAGCGTAGAAAAACACAGCGAGGCAAGGCCTATACGTAACAGTGTGACCTTTGTGATTTTGGCTTGGGACTACTTAATAAATCACAGGGAATAAGATCGAGCTTTGTACACTAATACACGCTTCTTTAGCAGTTTGCAATAATTACCAATATTTTGATGACAGTGATGGCCTAGCAGTTAATGTACTGGATTGAGGGCCAGAAGGTTCAAATCTCACCAATGACAATCTGCCGCTGTTGGGCCCTTAAACAAGGCCCCTAAGCCACATTTGCATGGATTATAAGACTGTATCAATTCAGTCACTCTGGATCTGGGCATCTGCTAAATGACTACATGCAAATGATATATTTTCACCTTGGAATCCCTTTAAGATCACCTGATTTATGCTAGACTATGTTCTAAATCTATACTGTGTCATATGACTTTCAAAAACGTGCATTACTGTATGTCTACGTTAGCTTTATAACGCAAACGTCAGGAGCAAAACATGTGACTACATTATTAATGTGAATTTGTGACCTACGCTTTAATATGGGCTTGCTTCAAGCTTTCTCTTTGTCTGTAGATTATGAGAACCGGCCCTGGACACTAACCAGGTGCTGTGACTGGCCATTTATCAACGGTGGTACCCTACAATGCTTGCCATTACATTATTCATTTAGCAAACACATATCTATCATTTGTTATCTTATTTATCTCTTTCCATCTCAAGAGGGCATATTTTATGTGAGGGGAATTGATTCAATATCCTTTATGGATGGAGCATAGCTGTTGTGTAAACGATATTTTCACCAAACCATTCCTTAAAGAACATTCGATATTTTGTACCAGCTAAAGCAAAGATTCCTCACTCTGCTGATATTCATAGTCTATTTTGCTCTGAGCCAGAACTACATGCCCTCATGGTTGGAACGATTAATTATGAATTATACAGCTAATTCTAAATGAAAATGTCAGGAAAATGCCATCCCAATCTCGGGTCGGAATAAAAAAAATTCCTGTCCTGTCCCACTCCTGGTAAAATGACTCCCACTCCCATCCCGCTCCCATTCAAAATGACTCCCGCTCCTGTACCGCTCCTATTTTTCCTACTTATTTTAGTTTTTAGGCAATACAATTCAATTTAATCTTATCCTCATTCTATTTAAGATTAGTTTGTGTTCTGCGGTTTTATTTCAAAGGATATGCTTTGCAAGTGTTTCTCATGAGACCACTCGTCCTTGACTCACTGGTGTAATTGACTAAAACTAAACATGTCTTACAAGTAGCATACATCGTGTTAACAACGTCACGCTCGACTCTTATGAAGTTCGTTAATATTTGCGACTTTCCTGTCCGTTCTTTGAGCTTTATAGATAAGTCGTTACTTCTGACTTTGCTTTGCAATTCAGTTTTTGAGCTTTTGTTTACTCCTTCCATTGCTGCTGTTCCATGAATTCCGGCAGGAAGCTGTGGCCGGAAGCACCGTTGGCTTCTGGGCCGTGTATTTCTTCAGAATTGCGTTACTGTAGGTTTCTTAAAAAGAAAAAAAAACCCAACAAAATGGCGGTGCCTAATCTATGGTTATCTTTTGTCTTATTTATTGGTTCCAGCTCTCTTGTGATCCCGTTAACTTTTTTATCTGTCCGTAAACTGAGTCTCGAGAGAAACTGGGCCAAACAGCAAGACAGCAAACCTAAGTTGTTCTGCTAAAAAATGGTAATAGAATACAGATACTAATGTGGAATGGCCAAGTCAAAGTCTTGATATTCATCCAATAGGAATGTTGTTAAAGAAGTTCACATGCAGGAGCTCATCAACATCCCAAAGTTAAAGTTTTCTAAAATCAAAAATTCATATACTTATGCCACTCACATATATGTAATATTGAATCTTTTTTTCTCACACAATAATGAAATAATGACACAAACAAGAACATTTTGGTCTTATTCTTTCAGCCGTGTTCATGTTATCTACTTTCATGTATTTTCTAAAAAAAAAAAAAAACAGGTCATGTTTATACAGAAATATAAAAAATATGTCATTTCCACAAACGTTCAAGGACCTTACGGTGCATACGGTTCTGTGAAAAAGTCTTAGGTCACCATGAAATAAGATATACCATTGTTTTAGCAACAGTATGACTATACTGTATATAGAATATTTCAAGCATATCTCACTCTGTGCCACAGTGGCAAGTTTAGAGTGACCTTCCCTTACTCTGAGTAACAGCAGCATGTGGAAGCTTCATCGGGATGCCAAGTAGACCCTTTACAGTCCAAAGAAACTTGATTAGGAATGGTCTTTCTGGAAACATAGCAGCCAAGAAACCATTGGAAGGGAATGGAAATGGAAAAGGCTTAAAGCTTAAGATATGCTGAAGCTCACAAAGACTGGAATCCAAATCAATGGAAAAAATACTATGGGGCGATGAATGCTCCATTTTTAATATTTTTGGGTCCAATCTTTGACAATTTTATATAGGTTCACTATACCATTGCTAAACCAACACATCTTAGGTAGCCTAAGCATTTTGCACAGTGCTGTATGCACACACACACACACACACACACACACACACACACACACACACACATGCACACTATATATATAGTGGTATATATATACATATATATATGGTAATGCTGAGCTACACAGAGTCAATAAATCAATCTTATCTGCCAGATTTCAGCACTGGAAAAAGTGCCAGTTTCAGCCATCTAATACCAATTGTGATTAGTTACACTCAAAACAGATCGTATTAAAGTGCTGGGGCGGTGGTAACAAACATGTCAAGCATATGCGACACCATCAAATGAGTGCATTAAGAGGAGCCTCAAAGGGCCTAGTGAAGCTATAAATCTACAGGCCTGGATACGATGCATTTACTCAGCCAGCACCCATCTAATCTGTTTAACCTAATTACGACCAGCACCACACAGATAATAAAAGTTGGTGAGGCTGTTAATCCTCACACCTCATCCCCGGGAATTTTAGAGATGCCTATTAGGATCATAAATTTGGCCACAGAATGATGGGGGTGCCAGGGCTCATACATGTAGCTGCATGGATATGCATTGGGTCGCGAGTGTCTGAAAGACACATCCATTATCGTCCTCATTCTGCTCTGTTCATTATCAGAGGTGACATCATGCACCTCATCATCACTGGTTGCTTTGGCACTCAATCATTCATTACCCCATGCCCTGAACCACCCTCCCCACACAGGTGAGCTGGACAAGTGGAATGGGAAAACGTTCCCCAGTTTCAACACGTCATTCTTTTGGGTTCACTCACACTCTTCAATTTCCTCAAAGGGACACAGCTGAGCTGGAACTAGCCCAACAATTCTGGTACGCTCGACAAATCCTGAAAGCAAGCAAGTCATGGACTGAATGGAAGGGAAAGTTCACCCGAGTAATATGAATGGCTTGATTCTCAACACCCGCATCCCTGTCTGAATCCCCATGCTGGTAAAACCTAAACTAAACAGCAGGAAGGATGCATTCAGCGGATGACAGCACACCTGCTTGGACTCATTTCACAGATCTTAAGCATGGAACATATCATAATTGTTACATATGAGGAATATTTTCTTGGCACCTTTTGGGTCCCTTAATTCCACTTGAGAATCGTTTAAATGCTACAGCCTACCTGAGCATTGTTGCTCGCCGTGTTCATCCCATTATGGCCACAGGGAACCATCTTCCCCTCCAGCAGAATAACACACCATGTCACAAAGCTCAAATTTGTGCTGAATTTGTGCCACAATGCTTAAGGATCTAATTCAAGGAACGTAAACGAGGCTAAGATTTCTTTCTGTGCCGAGTAACTGAATGTGAGACCAACGATGGGGCCACTTTACAGGAACTGAATTTATGAATTCACTATCTGTGTGTGCAACTTTCTTCAAGATTTGTAGCTCTCAATATTTAAAAAAAAAAGCAATTAGGGGTTGGATTGCACACAGTGGCATTATCACACTAACTTAGGTGGCATCAGGAAGTCATCGGTTTGTTTTATTGTTCATGAGCTTTGAAACACTTGACACTCTTATCCCTGACAATCGATCTCATTGCCAAGTAAAAATCTGTCACATATGAAGGAAAATAAATGGAAATCAGGCCGTTTGCAGTGAGCATGTAACCAAAATGCTTGAATGTGTATAGTGCTGTGCAGTGGGTTAATGGCCATATAAAATTACTTCTCAGTCACCTAGAATCCTAAAAGAAAATATAGGAAATTTGTATTAATAAGGAAAAAATATTAAATGAAATAATAATCTGAAAAACACCATCTATAGACTACAGTGGCAAGCATTTATTGTTTATTGATCAGGAATCCAAGAAATTATTTTTTCAGAAGGAAAACAAGGTGAATTGCTATAACAGCAAATCGTATGGTGACCTAAGACTTTTGTACCGCAAGTCGTAGCGCGTCTGTTTCTTAGGACCTTTCAATCAAAATCTTTGTATTTTCAAATTTGCCCTTTAACACGCCACATACGGTGCTTCATCTAGAAAGGTTTACACAACCAGCACCATGCTAGAGAAATCTTTTAGACGCTTCACAAAGCGAACACAAGCCAAAAATTGGGAAGTCAAAAGAAGAGCTCAATCGGGGGAAAAAAAAGTATCACAATAAAATAAAGGCTGCTTATTTCAGTCAGAGGATTACTGTTGTAATTCCCAAAAAACCTTACATCTGGCAAATGAACTGACTATCTTCTAAATGCAGTGCTTTAATGCTGTACGTGAACACACATTAGCTTTGTTCAATAAGTAAAAGCGGGTTTTAAACGCGTCAATCAGCGGGGCATGCTGAGCATCGTATTGAGCGGTTATGATTGACAGGCAGAAGAGGCTCAGCACTTGAAACACATTCACAAGTCTTGTGAAGTCTGTCATCAAATGTTGGTGCCTTTCATTGGCAAATGAGTCAATATTTACCTGTTTCACAGCGATATGTTAACCGTTTACAAGGCACATTTATGAGTCTAGAATAAAGGTGTTTTCCTGAAGTGCTCAAGAGGAAGGCCCTCTTAAACATCCTTTTTCAGACACAGCATTGAGCTGCAGAGAAGGGAATTGTGTAATCCAAATTTGTCTGGCATGAGCCAGCACACGGCTGACCAAGTTGCAGGCTGAACGGCTGGCGAGGTAGAAGTAGTAATATTCCACTCAGTATCTACACTACTTCCTGATAGAGGAGTGCTTCAAGGTAAAAAGCACACCATGCAGGATTGACTTCCCCAAAATCCATCTAACTAATCAGTCATCGAATAATGTGCTGGAATTTTATGGGGCATTCACTGAGATATGATTGCCTGATGCCAAGTAGTTCAGTTGTGCTAGTAATTCTAGTTTTAGTTCAAGTGATTTTAGAGTTTTGTACTTTTAACTTCTAGCTTTAGCTCAGTCTTAACTTCATTTGGACTTGGTCTCAGAGGAAGGTGGTTTTCGAGATTGTCGAGACCAACAAAGTCTGATGCATCTGTGAAAGAACATATCATGTATAATGAATGATAATTAATCTACATTGAATTATAAACTAACTTAGACTTGACTGCTAAAAATCTTGGTCTTGACTCAAACTTGATATTTCCCAGTCTTTGACTTTACTCAGACTCAGGGTTTTCCCAGTCTTGGTCTTGACCCGGACTGGGTCTTGACTCCAACACTAGTAGCAGCATTCATTACCTTGGCCCCACTTTGGGACCAGTTTCCATATTTTACAATGCTAAAATCTAATTTCATAGCATACTCCAGTTAAGACACTTAGACCTTCTAAGTTTAAATCCATGCACAGTGAAGCGGTGGAGCCTGCTGCATGATATACTGAATGACGTTGTTGTATGTATATGTGCATATTTTCCTTTTTTTAAAAGAGAAATGACATGACCAGGGCACACCCTCGCATGACTCGTATCCTCCTCCTGTCCCTCATTTCCCAGCCTGTCACTCAGCCGGCGGCCCTGCCATCCTGCCAGACCAATCAGCCGCCGTCTCACGGGACACTTTGTCACGCCTTTAAGGATGCATGACAAAGTGCTGCTTGATTTCCCAATGGCCAGCCACTGTAGCAGCACGGTCACAAATATGTGTACTCAGACATGCACACACACTCACACACTCACAAGATCATCATGTCACACTTACAGACTGACAACTGCATCGCTCGTCTCCTCACAAAAGCATGCAGACGGTACAGTACGCTTAAACACAAAGTAGAGCAATACAGGGTGAGTCAAAAGTCAAAGGACACCCTTCTATTTCAGAAACAAAAGGGAAAATGACATATCTGAATACCCCAGCAAGTAAAACATGAGGGGGTCCATCTCTTAGACTATGTCCGGAACATATGTCCAGCAAGTTTTTATAACGGGCTGTCATATCTCCAAGAAAGACCGGCTATGACGAACATTACTGTAGCATCCATCATAACCGAAATTCAAAGACGCGATAAGAGAGAAACATGCGTTAAATATGTGAACACAATGCTGAAAGACTTGAAAGCTGCAGTACAACACTGCTAGAACAAGTTCAAAAGTGATCAGATTGCAGTACCCATGGAGTGTTCATAGTGTGGCATGACATGAGGAACTCCAAGACTCAGCAACAGACAGGACATAGTGGCAAAATTCCACACCACCACCATGGAAGCCAGGACCATGACTGCACCAGACCACCATTACAAAATATTCTCTGATAAGCATTGGATTTTTTGGAAATTGGAAATATTTTAACTACTATAATTCATACAATTTTTTTTAATCCTCTTATGGAACAAAAGAAAATAAATTGACAAATCAACTCGGTCACCTCAACAGCCAATCAGCTCTGTGGATCTATGAGGGGTTTAAGAGAAAATCACTTTATGTGTTGAGAGCCTTTTTCTGTAAGCTATATGTCTTTATATGAATGAATATCTGCTGCTTATTTGTAACAAGCTGAAAATGGTGTTTGTAAGTGTATGTGCTTACCCTATTGTAAGTAGTACTCTTTTGTTTGTTCCTCCACTACCTGTATATTCTCTACAACCTATAAGTCTATAAACTGGTTCACAATCACTTCTTAAATCTCTGATCATGTGACTGATCTTCCGTGTTGTGCATAATACAGTCTATAAATGCATTTTAGGATTACACCAAACAAGCATCCACGAACCAAGGTTCAAATCCCACCTCTGCCAAGCTGCTACAGATGGGTCCTTAAGCAAGGCCTTTAACTCTTTAACTTGAATTGTAAGACTGCATGATTGGTAAGTCGTTCTGGATATATATATATATAATTGCTTGTTAAAATACTCTTAATATTTACATAACATAGTAGCATTAAAATACTGTGACTATGGCAATGTTCGGTCAATGTCCATTTCGTTCAGCAACAGTTCCCAAAAACTTAATCGCAGTCATTAAACAGTGCACACCTCTATTACATATACACTTTAGGGCCGGCTCGATACCATTTTTTTCTGCCCGATACCGATATTGATACTGCAAACTTGAATATCAGACAATACCGATATCAGACCGATACTCTGCTACCACCTCTTGAAACATTGATATTTTCATACGTCGCACTCAGCTGTTTTACTTTTATCATCGTTGAGCTTAAAATAACTCCACAGAGCTGACATGACGACCACGCTGCTAGCTAACAGTTTAAACTCAAATTCCAGCTATTGCTCACGTGAAACATCTCTGTTTACGGCGTGTCGTCCAAATTGTAGTAAAGCATAAGCGTGATAAGAAAGATATCAGATTCAACCGTTTTTCCCCCATCTGATCTCTGATCCAGGGATTTTGCCACATAACGGGCCGATACCGATACAGAATATCGCATCGGTACAGTCCTAATACACATTAGACATATTACACCCAGGAACAACTCTTTCACACATGATGTGTGATTATTACAAACATAGCAAACAATGATCCTGTACTTTTGTAACTGCGAAGCAGGCAAAAATAATAATCCAATATTTGCTACATTACACCCTGCTTCAGCAGCTCTCGTCCTTCACACAGGCTTCCGTTTTGTCTCTGAACGCGTTTGCTCTTCTATATTTTCCTATGCGTTCACAGAGCGCGCTCGCCGGCGACGCAGATTTACGCTTGCTCTGCATTCTCCCCCAATTAATACATTGTCAGGGTGTCGCCCAGATTATGTGACAAAGGAGCCTAATATTAAAATGGCGCTCATAATGGAAATGCACTCTGCAAATTAGAAGGTGCCCAAACCCAATTTCTTGGAGCTCTTTGGGAAATAAGCAGTCCTTAACCAATTAAAGCGCATTGTAATAATTCAGTGATTAATGACAGGTGGTTTTACTCTCAAAACTTGGCTAACCTGTATTAAGGTCACCATCCATCATGTCCGGTAGCGTGAGCGAGCCAGCAGCGGTGGCTGTATTAGCTGCGTTTCATGATAGTGTAAAAGAAGTATTAGCACTTGTCAACAGAACTGCTTACAACATGACATTAGCATGCACGCTCTGCACGACCTATTTGTTATTCTGGCAGCCTAGCGCACATTGTTATGAGTGCGAGCGCGCATTTGTACACATGCGCACACTTGTGTTTGTGAATAGCTAGCAGCCTGTTTGGGTTAGTAATAGAGCGGCTGGGCGATGGTGACGCTTTTCTTCAGCTCTGTTCAATGTAACCGTGATGCAGAACCCAGTGAGAACATGATACAGAGACAGAATGAAAGCAAGACTGAAAGAAAGAAACACTTTAGCATTATGTAAAAGCAGCATCTGAGAAAATATCAAGATTCACTTATAAGGGAAGAGTATTTATTGGATCTCATGACCTACTACTAACATTACTATTATACTGATATTACTATTACTATGTACTAATATTTTTTCGATATAAAGAAATGGAAAATATTGACATTCATATGTCAGTACACTGCAATACAAGTGTGCAATATTCCATCATGTCTTATCTTGTTTGATTCTCAACATTTCATTGTTTCTGGCTGAGGGTTGATAAGGTGTCACATTCAGAACAACAATTAAAAAAAACAATAGGAAAAACACAACAGTAATTGCCAAACTGATACCTGAAAGACTGATATAATGAAAGTAATCATCTTTTAAGGTACTTTTAGAAGAAACAGCACGTACAAGCTATTATCCTACGTACAAAGTGTGTAAGTGTGTACATGTGAGTGATGGAATCTGTTCCAGAAGAATGAACAAAGCGAATCAGGATATCTGAATTCTTTAACCTCCCTCACAAATCCGGGTCCCTATAAGGTAATAGTGCCCTATATTATGCAAAATGTAGAGAATAGTAAATAAGAATGAGTTTCGGAAAGAAATGCACATATGAATAACTTTCAAATCATTTAAATGTAAACTATTTTACTTGTCCTTAGTCTTAGCATGAGGCAGTAAGAGCTGTCCTCATACTCTATAGTTCCATCTAAAGTTTCAACACTGTAACAGTACAGTAGAAAAATACTCGAAAATACAATACAGTAAAAAAATACCATATAGTTAAAAATACTCTAAAATACCATACTGTAAAACACCATAAAACACCATACAGTAAAATGCTCTACAATACAATACAGTAAAAATAGTCTAAAATACCATATAGTAAAAAATACTCTAAAATAGCATGTAGAAAATACTCTAAAATACCACACAGTAAAATACTCTACAATACAATACAGTAAAACACCCTAAAACACCATACAGTAAAATACTCTAAAATACCATACAGTAAAATGCTCTACAATACAATACAGTAAAAATAGTCTAAAATACCATACAATAAAAAATACTCTAAAATACAATGCAGTAAAAAAAAAATTCTAAAATACCATACAGTAAAAATACTCCAAAATACAATATAGTTAAAAAAAATACTCTAAAATACCATACAGTTAAAAATACTCTAAAATACAATATATAAAAATACTATAAAATAAAGTTCCGGGGTATCCAGTACAGCTACAGTATAATTAGTTAAAATAAAACAATGAAATACAGGGAAATTATACAGTGAATTAGTTTATTAAACTTATATTATATATATTATATTATATTAAAAACCCAAGGCAGTACTTAAATATTAAAATACATATATACAAAATTATAATTTGATTTGATTTGAACACTTGTTGTTTGCTGTTTAAATTCCACTTTAAGAGTCTTTTTCATTCCCTTTAAGTAATGCTAGGCTGCAGTGAAAATGAAGTTCACCCTCAATGCATTTCTGCATTTGTGTATAATGCATTTGTAAATAAATCAATAAATACTGATTCATTATTGATTGATGACTTTCTATAAGGAGTACCATAACCCCTCATTTTTAACTTGGGAATAATACCTACGTTTTCTTTCAAATGTTGTTTCTTCAAATATTAATTTGAACCATCTTAAAGTGAGAAATATTTTGATTTATTAAAAAAAAAAAAATCTGCTCACAATTTTATGTCACTACCAAGACACAAGGTGTAGACTGTGCCTTATTTTAATCACACACCTGCATTTTTACACCAGGAGGTGAGACTCCAGAAGGGACCTCGTCTTTATGAGTAGATCCTGTTTTTTGTCTGACGAAAAATGTCTAACACTCGTCACTACTGAGCACATGTTTTTGTAATCAAGGAAACATTTTCTGTTATAATAAATAATATGATCTTATGTGTGTACAGCTGTCCAAATAGTATTCACTATCCATGTACTGGCTATATTTTAACAGTTAAAAGTGTTGCGAGAGGAAAACACTTTAAAATGGTCTAAACATGTATTATGAAAACATTAGATTATTCAACTCTGACTTTGAACCACTTTATTGGAAAGGTCCACATATTACTACATACTACATATTATGTATTACTATTTGGGCAGCCCTCTTCAGGTTTTGTTAAATTAATAAATAACCTCAGTGGGGAACAAACATAAATATAACATATTTCTGCAAACTTGAATGTACGGTACACATTTTAAATACGTAATGGGAAAATAAAGCAACATAAAGTTTGGCATCTGTGAAAGTTTGGGCACTTTTCCAGATGATGCATTAGTCTATTTTAAAGTCTCAAAACCTAATTGATTCATGGTTAGTAGTTCATTAGATTTTGTAAAAGTACCCAATATTTAAGTTTCTTTCCTGCAAGGCTTGCGTTTTGTTCTGTCATTCAGGAAACGTGCACTTTGTTTAAAGTTTTGCACAGTAATGTTCCGGTTTATACAGATAAAAAGCGTTAGGCTAGTTTTCTCTATAAAAGTAGAAAAAGTATTTTGAAGAAGCGTTGTCAGAATTCATTGTCGCCTAAATTGCACCAGTTTTATCAAATGAACGCCAACATTTGTATTTGTTCATATCTGACAATTACGACTTTCAAACTATTTTTTTTATTTTAAATGTAATATAAGCTTCGACAAACAAAAGCAATTACCAGAACATGAACTATTTCAAAACTGCATTTATTTCAAACTGCGCTGTTTAATGTCTTAAAAATAACGACAAAAATAACTACACTATTTAATGTCAAATTGCAGGCTTATACTAGACAAAGCTATGCATTCACCTGTCACTTTATTAGGTACACTTTATTAGTACAATGGATTGGACCCCCTTTTGCCTTCAAAATTGCCTCAATTCTTTATGGCATAAATTCAACAAGGTTCTAGAAACATTCCTCTGAGATTTTGGTCAATATTGACATGACAACATCATGCCATTGCCGCAGATTTGGCAGATGCACATCCATGACTCAAAGCTCCTGTTCCACCACATCCCAAAGGTGCTCTGTTGGACCGGCATGTGGTGACTGCAGACACCATCTGAGCACAGTGAACGAATTGTCAAGAAACTGGTTAAACTAGTAACTTGTCATACTGCTGGAAGTAGCCATCAGTAGATGGTACACTGTGGTCATAAAGGGATAGACATGGTGAGCAGTACAACGTAGATAGGCTGTGGAGTTCAAACAATGTTTAGTTGGCATTAAGGGGCCAATAGTCCAAAAGTGTGTCAAAAGTGCACCATCAGCAGCATGCTTTCATGTTGTCCAAATCAAGAGTCATCAGACCAGTCCAATGTTCTATTGTCCAACCTCTGTGAGCCTGTGTAAACTTTGTGAGCCAGTTTTTAGCTGACTGGTTTGTTATTGTGCTGCTCTAGCCCATCTGCTTCAAGGTTTGACATGTTGAGCATTCAGAGAACAGCTGTCTTCTGTTGGTACTGAGGCACTGTTGCCTTTTGATCAGCTCGAATCAGTCTGGCCATTCTCCTCTGAACTTCTTCTCTAAAGAAGGCAATTTCACCCGTAGACCTGTTGCTTTTTCCGACTGTCCTCTGTAAACCCTACAGACTGTGTGTGGAAACATTCTCCAGATAAGCATTTATTATGTATTCCAACCCATCCAGGACCACCAACCATGCTATTCAAAGTCGTTTAAATCCTTTCATTTAACCTTTCTTCCAATTCTGATACATGGTTTGAACTTTAGCATGTCATCCTGACTGCGTCTGCACACCTGCGTCTGATTGGCTAATTAGATATTTGAATAAGATATTTAATAAGCAGTTAAACAGGTGTACCTTCAGACTTGGCTGGTCTACAGTAATACTAGTGCATAATTAAACAAATATTGGAATTTCTCCAAGATGCTTGACATCAGCTGATTACTGACATAACTGATAACTAGATCACAGTGACCTAAAGGCAAAGGCTGGTTTCTCCCAGTTTTTTTATTTCGTTTATACTGTTCTTACTTTTTAGTCATACGTTTCTGCTTTCTTACACTATTGATCAGACTCAATTATATTTCCAGAATCATTGAAATGAACAGAGAGAGAAAACACAGGGCCATAAATAAGAGCACAAATTGGTGTAGACATAGGGTTGCCAGAGCCTCACACTAAGACACAGGGCAGTAACCGTGGCCCGTAACAAATGGCTTCTTTGGCGTGCATACACAACTCTGGGGCTGTCCGAGCCAAGAATGCACTTAGCTCCATGCAAGCAAGTGAATCTGCCCTATTTTGACTTCTAACATTCAAATGTGCTGCGATAGTGCGCCGCTATGGCAGAGTGAGCCCTTTGTCAAAACACAATGCCTTCTGGCTTGATCAAACATCCACAGCCACGTACATACCAAAGTTTAGCGATGCCGAGAGACAATCAAGAGACGTACTCATGTAAAACAAGAGAGAGCAATGACAAAAAAAAGATATAGCATTGAGCTCTTCGCGCATGGCCACTGCGTTTTGGCACAGCACAAGGCACATCGTTTCCCGTTACAGATAATCTCATTTTGGCCATTGCTTGATTTATTAGGCGGTCCAAGCTCTACCATGGCTCTGAAATATTTCTGGCTTGCCATTTTGGGAATGGTGTTTACTAAAATGAATCACTAGAGACAGAGAGCAGTAAGCACTGAAATCCATTCATTATCCCAGGTTTCATAATAATGCAGCTAATGAACGTCCGAGCCCTAAACTGTCTGTAGGGAAAGGCATCCTGTATTCATTTCTAGATGACATAATAACATATGCAATATGTAAACATTTTGAAAATTGTAGTTATATTTTTAAGAGAGAGAAAGACAGGGGGTGGCGTTGTTAGTTTAGGTAAGTGGGGGATAAGTGGGCCGGTT
>JAUZST010002555.1:0-17934 GCA_034779995.1 Parotocinclus haroldoi | reverse complement strand
ATGGTTACATCATCGATACACAGGTTTCATCAGTACAAGTTCAATATCAAACACGGCCAGTTTCGGATGTCCAATTAACCTAACATAAGCACTTTGGGAGGAAACTGAAGCACCCAGTGTAAACCCACTTGAACACAGGGGATTTCACACAGAAAGGACTCAAAAGTTTGAACCAATTTCTTTGAACCACCTGAACTGTCTTCACAATGTAACTGGTAATGTTTTGCCATCTTAATTTTTTGCTAAATGATTCTGCTTAAGTTTGCTGAGTGTTTATTTATTATGTGCTGGTACATTAGTTGGCTTAAGCTTCCTGCCTACCGTCCTAAAGTTTTTCTTAATCTTTATATTCTGCACATAGTTTACTTGGCATATGGTGAAATAATTGGATGTCGAGCTATCTTTAGCATAGGTTTTTTCAACATAGTTTGCAGAGTGCGCTCTTTAAATGGCCATTAAGTGCTTATGTGAAAGTATCAGTTTTTTCCGAATGTTTTATAAATTATATGTTAAAATACTGATCATATGGCTGTTGACAAATTGACTATTTTCAGTTCAGCAGTGACATTCAGGTGTTAAGAGTCCAGCAGAAATCCTGTGTCGAATCCAATCATACCAGCACAACACACACTAACAAACCACCATCACCAGTATCACTACAGTGCTGAGAATGATCCACCAACCAAATCTGTGGTAGTCATGTGGGGGTCCTGACCATTAAATAACAGAGTAAAATACGATATATGTACACATATTTACCATATGCACATGGTAACACTCATTAAAATAATGTTTAGATGATTATTTTATTATTTAAAATCATTATTTAAAACTTATTTTTCAATCAGAGTCCAATGTTCTAATATGAGTCTAATACATGATTCCAATCACAATTGCTCCTACATTTTGAGGAATTGTGAAGAAAAGCATGACAAACACTAAAATATAGTTGACATTCTGTTTTACAGCTTTTACTACACTATGGATATCTCCTAAAACATATCCAAAGATTAGAGAAGACTTGAGGTGGGTTTTTTTTAAGTATTTGAAGTTTTACAATATCTGTACTGAAGATTGTTTGGGAATGTTGCACTGATGATAAGGCACAGATACAGTATTTGCACAGATACAATGTCTATGCGCACTTTACAACAGTGAATATGTACATATGCTAGAGGGTTTGCCTTTATTCTGACTGGCTCTGTACTTTAGCCAGAAAAAGTGAGTATACTGTGTCTAGATAACTAGCTGGAACCCACACCCAATTAATTTTCCCTAAACCTCCTAATGTCATTTCCATTTATAGAATTTAGCAGGGTGTAAGCAGACATATCCTAGTAGACATATCCTTATGCTAGTCGAAATGGCCCAAGAATGCCAACACTCCATCCAAACCAAAATATATGTTTGTATATGTAATAAAACAACACTACAGTACCAACATGAAATGAACAAACTACATGCTAATGTGTAAGATGTTTGTTGTTTACAGAAACTGAAAGACTGGATGAAAAATGATTTGTATTCATTAATGTTTGCATACAGATTAGATTTCCTGATGCTCTTTTGGGATAGTTCTGAGGTATTCACCTATATTTGTCTTCTGTTCATTAATTTGTAACTAAAAAAAGAAAAACTAAAAAAGAAACTAAAAGAAAAATAATTTTTTTGCTATAGGGTTTGAAAACACTGATTTGAACCCAGGTAAAATGTACTGTAAACTTTGACAGTAGAAACATGAAGTGGAACAATTACTATCAAATTCCATGGTAGAACTGTGAATTAAGGTATGGTCAGTTCATAGACAACCAAGTTTACAATTACGCTATTAAATTTGACAGTGAAACCATGACGTGGAAAATTACCATCAAAAATTTATAATAGAACAGTGAACTTTATAGTCAAACTGTGAAAGTTCACATTAAAACTGTCAATCAATTTACTTATGAAATTTCACAGTACATTTCCTGGGAAGAATTTAACTATATTCTGTAACACACACACACACACACACACACACACACACACACACACACACACACACACACACACACACACACACACGGGGCTCACACGGCTTATTTTTAAGCAGAGAGAAACATAAGACAGAACTCTTTTTTTGACATCTAAATGTTTTGGAGTGACGACCCTGAAATAAACATTAAATAAAGATTATACAAAAGATAGGAGTCTTGATTTGTTATTTCATTATTTATCAGCACAATTACGTCGATACTAGTCGGTCTCAATTATACTGGGCCAATTCGGAGTTACCAATTAACCTAAGGCGCCTTTAGACTGGCAGAGAAACCCAGACAGGCGTGGAGAACATGCAAACTCCCCACAGAGTGCGAGGTAGGAGCTTTGAGGCGCTGTGATCGGACAGAAGTGGAGGAGTTCCTCAGGGCCGTTTGGCTTTATGTTTATTGTTATTTAAATAAAGTTAGGAAAGAGTTTTGGCTGCTGCTCTACTTTCAGTCCGGCAGCAGCACTGAGGTGGATAAAAACTCCAGCAGCACTGCTCCGTTCCTAATGAGGACCAACGCAGGACGGGGAGGAACGGACGGACTGCAGCCCGTAATAGTAGAACTACAAACTGCAGCATTATGGGAAGGCTGCAGCGAGGGTTAATAATCCTCTCTCATTTTGTACAGAAATGTTTTCGCCGCTTCTTTTCACAATAAGAGTCACTGGGACGTCCAGTCATTATTCTTAAGCACAACGTTTTCAGCGCTTTTATTTTCAGTCTTGTATTTTCTTATTATGCCATTATCCAGTCCCCTCTGTCTCTAACACACACACACACACACACACACACACACACACACACACACACACACACACACACACACACACACACAGAGTTGGTTTAATATGTTGCATTAAAAGCAGTATTCCACTGAGCAATAAGCTTTTGTCTTAAATAAACAGCAAAGATACGATATTCATTATTTTAATCATGTATCACACTGAGGAACATTTAGGTAGCAGATTGTAAAAAATAAAATAAAATAAAATATGTATATGCTATATATATAATTTGTTTATTACAGTTTATGTCCCATCCTTCTATGGAATTATTGGCTGGCTGCAAAGTAGAAACCTGATTACTGCCTTGCCATGTAACTGGGGCTTCCCGTTATCTGATTTCCAGAGTGCAATTAAACACGTTGACGAGATTACTGACAAAATCTGATTTCTGCAGTTATCAGATAACTGATTTAAATATACTCAATATAAACACTGTTGACTGTAGAAAAGAGCATGATGACATAGCTCAGCTGAGACAGGTTACAGACCAAATATTTGCTGAGCAGAAGAAGTTAGTGGCTAATAGAGCCAGCACAGGCCTGTTTGGTACTGTCATGGGATTTGAACTTTCTAGTCAGTAACACCGAATTCTCTGGTGTGGCTCTCAATCCTCCAAGACTGGAAATGTTGATTCAACACACTCTAAATAGAGTGTGACCTCATTAAATGCTGGCTAATGAAAATAAAACCACTCAAATCCAAAGTGCATGGGGACTGTGAGCCAAATAGAGATGTGCTGACCTAGTACTACTCCACACAATAAGACACTACCACTATGTACCATTTACTAATACGGTAATAAATGACACACTATCATAACTGAACGTCTGTGTTTAAGACAATATAGCCCTTATTAACATGAATGAAACAAAGATGAGTTACTGAAGCAGTTACTGAAACAATAGACAGGTGCTTTCCCACAAACACATACATCGAGACATAAAGACTTAATGCTTTAAGCACTCACGTCAGAGTTAAAACGCAACTGGCAGATGTTGCAGGAAATCACCTGCTTCTTCTTTGGAGGGATGGAGACTCCGAACGTGTGATTGATTACAGCTTTCTGGACTGGATCCATCTAGAAAGGAAGCAGTAGATTCATAAGAAGGCTACTTTATAAAAAGTAGTGCTGTTATGCATTAACTCTCAGATAATAAATAAGAGTAAATAGGGAAGATATAGTACATATAAAGATAGAGAAATGACAGAAAAAGTATAGGAAAATAAAAGATAAAGATTTATATAGAATAGACAGAGCAAACAGAGAGCTGAGCGAAATAAATAAATAATATGAGCAGATTCCGGAGAAAAAAGACAATTTGTACTTAAATCCGAGACAACATATCAGATGTCTCCTGTCTGAGGCTTTCGTATAAGAGTTACGAGGCTAATGGGCCAAGAAAAGATTATAGCTATAACTTTAGGTCTGAACCACTACAAACAATGAAAGCCAGGTTGGACTAATCAACAATATGTGCTTTAATTCAGGATATGAATCGAATTTGTGGTATATTCTTTTTGTAGTTGCTGGATGGTCCGCTCTGAAGCAGTAAATCACAGGTTTTTGTGAACAGACTGGTGCTGACATACACTGCCCACAAAAATTAGGGCATATTTCATTATTTTATTATATTTCATTTTGAAATATCCCCAAATTTTTGTGAGCAGTATATTACTTACGTATTGCTTCCACACCAACAGCCAATTCATTTTCTCTTGTACTAGTCCAACATATGGGATGACAGTTGGCATATTGGTGCTATTCATCAAGGCCTGAGAACCTCATAATGTGGCAGTGAAGTGATTTGTCTCTGTTCCAACATAGATGGTGCTTCATGTAGCTCTGGTGCTCCAGTGTTACTCCATTAAAAGCATTCTGATATAAAAAAAATAGTCATTAGTTTTTGTATACTCGTTGACAAAAACACACCCAGACAAAAAATTCAGATTGCTGCAAAACTCCATGCAGTTTTGTCTCAGGCAGCTATGTGAATGATTCCAGGTGCGATCCGATTAGACACTAGGTCTTGCAACAAGACGGTGTGAAAGTGTGTTCCCCGTTGTAGTTCCATGAGGACAGTTCATCAGAACAGAGGTTCGTTTGAACCACTGACAAGCATGAGTAGCTCACCCAGTTTAGTTGTCTATGTCAATTGTACAAATTGCACCAGCAAAGAGGAACAGTAGCCGCAATTCAAAGCTAACAAGGATTTTATACCACCTCCCAAAAAGCACTAATCTACAGCCAGAAATACAGCCACATAACTTGAATATGAACATGAATATAACCTCAAAAAAACTGCACATCGTAAGCTTCACAAAGCTAAAATTCCTAGCAGAGCTACAATTTGGAAATCCTTTTTATATCAAAGGCTAATAACTTGGATTAAGCAGAACAAAAGCTGGACCCTTGAGCAATGGAAACAATATGGTTTGACGTTCAACATGTTTTCTGTGTCTGGATGGATTTGATGAAATAAAGTCTAAGGACAGCATATAATGCATTAGCTCCAAGGATTTTTAGAAGGTATATATACGACTGTACAGATACACAAATAAGAAATAGCTGAATAGCAAATTATTTAATTCTAGGAACTTGTTAGCTTAACGCAACTGACCATTTTTGGTATTTGCAGTCAAGCTACACAATGGAATCTGTATTCTTGAGGGTGTTCAATATGCAGAAATCCTTTACATATAATGGAAATAAATCAACTCTTCAGACCACAACAGTACATACCTCCAGAGATCAGGGAAATGGCTGTGAGTGACGGAGGCAAGTGATGAAAGAGTGGAGAAAGGAAAGAGAGAAGCTGTGTGGCATATGTTGCTACACACACACACATACACACACGCGCACACACATGCACACACACACACACACACACCCTGCTGATCCCCATCACCAAGGCATCTGATTAGCTCTGAATAGCTGATACCTGCAGGTCTCAATTTCTGTGAACTGAATCCATTAAGAGACGCTAACCCTCCCTTAACTCATAAATGCATTTTTAATTGTTTTAATCACCTTCAGGTTCTTGTCAAGAACCATTCCCTCGATAACTACACACTGCCTGATGACTTCAGAGGAACTGTGTATGTATACTCCTGGCAGCGCCACACAAAAAGGCATAAGCACTTATGTAAAGAAGTCATTTGAAACCAATACTGCCTCATGTAAGACACTGAATTTTTACCGTTTAGCTTGAACCCTTATCCAGAGTAACTTAGGTTAAGATTTTTGCTTAGCGGGTCAAGATTGAAGGATTGGCAAAGCCAGGATTTAAAATAATAACCTAGCAATTATGCATAATCCCAAAGCTTTTCCACCGGGACGCCCAGTGACTCCAATTTCCAAAAACTTCAGCAGCAACTATAACCTGTTGCAGTTTACCAAAACTAAACTGCTGGCTAGACAAATTGGTTTAAACCTGTTGTCTAGTCTCACTCAAAGTAGTGTTTCCCATCTAGGCCTGCTTCTTCACAACATTTTGTTGAGAAGAAAGGAAAAAGTTCCTGAATATAGAAGGAAGAAACCATGGGAGGACCAAGTCTCAAAAAGGGACCCGTCCTTCTTGGGTGGCCTATCACTCCACTAAAACCCGACCGTCCATGGATCTCAAACAGAACCTGGACTTGTTGCTGAATATGATACAGTTCCAGTCCAAAGCAGTCCAGGTTACTCCACTGCACAGACACCACTGCAATCGAAGGCAAAGGTGGCTGGCTGTCAATGGCAGAATACATAATGGGCACTGTGACTACAAATTTCCTTCTGCAAAATGCCTGGAAGCCCCTCAGGTGCAGAGACAGGGGTATGTAGTGAAGGTGCCACCTGTGTCTGGATGGCTGGATAAATGAAAATTGAAAATTTTGAAAATCATGCTTATTGGGGTATCAATTTATCCTCTTTACTGGTGGTCTGTCTGGGCCATTCAGCATGTGAAATGTGTGTGTGCCCTCATGGAACCACTGCTCCCCACACCTCCTAACAGCTAGGCCAGAACGGCCTAGATTGCAGTAATTCGTTGAAATGACCATCGAGCTTCTCCAATGAAATGCCCCTCTCAAAATCTGTCACCTGGGCAAAATGTCTTGCGTCATAGAGGTATGTTTAGCAGTCTTTCACCAAAAGGTACACTGCTAAAAATATCCTCTTTTATAGGGCAGCAGGGAAAGCACTTGTATGCCCTGTTGTGGCAAGACAGTGTGTAATCAGACCACTGTAGTCATTTACATATCTGCCTGAGACATAACTGCATGCTGAGTTTAGCAGCAATGTGACATTTCTATCTGGGAGTGTTCTTTTTCGCCAATAAGTGCACAATAACTAGATTTAACTGAACGCAAGGGCAGGAATCATCTTTGGTAAGTGCAATCACTCAGTGACAAAAATAATGGGATTTAATAGAAATTAAGTAAATTGGTTAAAAGTACATTGAGTATATCAATGGACATGTTTTGTGGCTTTCAGCTGTTTTGATTGTGAGCATTGCACTAAAAAATTCTGCCTCATAAAGGCTCAACAATGCTCAAAAGGCTGATGATTTATGCTCTCACACAGCCTTTATCAAAGGCAGGGGGCAGGGATGAGGGGGTGCATGATACCTCGGTAAGTGGTCTGAGTGCTGCTGAGGTCACTAATGCAGTGCACTATCGAAGTGCTGCTTCAATCAATGAGTGTTAACTGACAATCCTATTGTGTAAAACTGCTTGTTCAGTGTTGGTGGAAGAGCAGTAGTCAGTCAGCATTTTGTTTTCCATACTGCACTATAAGTAAAGTTTATCTAACGTTCAATTGCGTATATGCATTTTTACTTTTAAAAAATGTTGAATAAAAACTATTCATTATTTATCTAGTTATCCCAGTTCCGCTGGAACATTCCATCAGTTAGCCATGTCTGAGAGAGGTGAAGCCATACAGAGGGATCATCTTCCAACACTGCTACAGAAACACCTGCCAGGCACAGCAATTCACAGTGAATTATGGGATCCCCTGACCATCACGGGTGGGGCTAAAACACGAAAAAGAATGACATTTTTTCAATAAAAATCTCCATGCTGTCAGTACCTCCAGGAGGTGTGTTATTCGTTAGGGTAATCTGATGGTAATAAGCTTAGCTTAGCACTCGTTAGCTACAGTAGATTCATATTGTCAATGCAAAACTAAGCAAAGCAATCTTTAGACACCAGGCATGCATTCGATGACTGAATAAATTTGAAAAAAAAAAAAAAACTGTGTACATTTCATTTCAGGTCCTACTGTTTCTTTAACCCTCAGTTCGGCTATGTGCTTGGATTCAATTCTGCCTCACTTGTCACTTTGGACAAAGGCATCTGTGAAATGAAAACATGGAAATGATTCATGTTTTCTTTGACATTTTGGAGAAAGAGATTTTAAATTACAGAGTCATGTCCCGTCCGTTCAGGTGAACAAATACATGGCTAACATCACCAAGACTAGAGTTCAATACAGACCTTTAATTTCAGAAAGAGAAAAATGTGATGTGGTTTTGGCACTAGATAAGATTGAAAATGAAGTTATGATAATGATAATGATGAAATGATCTGTGTCTTGTCTCTGTTGAAATATTGATATTTCATTGTAAGCAGTCTCACACTTTCAAGTTTTCCCCAGATAACACACGCTTGCTCCAGATTGGAAAATATCCAGACTTGTATTTCCTTCTATGCACTTTATATATCTGATGGCCTAAGAACACAATTTAACTAAAACCCTGTAGGGAGAAATGAATGTAATGTTAATACTCACTTTAGCGCTTAATAGAAAGATAAGCCATTGGGGCAGCCAGGGGAAGCATAAATGTTTTGTATATTGGGTGGAGGAAGCTGTGAGGCTAGATTAAAAAAAACAGGCATGTTGCCACATTCTAAATCACTTGCAGGCACATGATGATACACACAGAAAGACCTGCCAAGAGCAAATTATTGTAGTCCTGTCTAGATACAAAACAAAATTCATAAGCACCTCAGTGGCCTCCATACACAAAATAGTCATATATCTGCATAACATACACAGAAAAAAGCAATTTGTTGGTTTATTTGCTTTATTTAATCTTGCATCAGCATCAGCGGCTATTCATGACCGGTACAAGGTTACATAAATACTAGGCAGGCATATTTATACCGAGCTAATTAGAGCAACCACTTAACCTAACATGTCTGTGGGATGTGGTTTAGGAAACCCGGTTAAACCCATGTGAACTAATCCAACATGGACACGAGGGGGACAGGCCCAAATAGGTGGAGTACAAGTGTTAGGATGAGATTGTTTCTCGGCTGGCTGCCTTCTTCCTGGGTACCTGACTCCTTCATCTTCTTCCTCTATTTAAACCCCAGTATGTCTTCGCTTAGATGCCGGTTCTCGTCTTTTCCCCTGAGATTTCAGGCTCCTTAATTTCATAAGATCCTTATCTCCCCTCTTGTGTTTAATTCTGTTTGTGTTTGATTCTCAGCAGCACTGTATATAGATCTATTTACATCTCACCCTGCACTGTATATATTAAACACGCTTGTGTTTATGTCTGCCTTTTGTTTTTTTCATTCAGCCCTCTCACGTCGCGATATCCCAGCATTCATGACACCAAGATTGAGACAAACCTGCGATCAGAGATGATGAGTGCTGTAAGGTGACTGTGCTAACGCCGGTACCACCTTGCCAAAGTGAGATAACATCCAAAACTTCTCCAGAGTTACTTGTCTAAAACCTGATTTCGTTTGAACTGGAAAGATTTTGATATGACATGCATATCTTTTACTTTTTGGTCAATATATGGAAGGCATTGCACTCCCATTCTTCCAGCATCTACATGGCTTTCCTTTTACCTCTCAAAAATATGTCATGATGTAGCTGAGTCTGCACTGCACTACGTTGAATTGGCACCCAAATCCAAATGCATTTTGTCGTGCCTCTCAAAACGTGAGTTTTACCCAAATATTAATACTAGTGGTAGCCAACTCTACCTGTTACCTGAGTCTGCTGTAGTTTGTGAAGACTTGCATGCAGTTTGCCAAATTGTTGTTCAAAAGGCAGCTAAACTGCTTAGAAAGTAATACCAGTTTTGACCTTGCAGATTCCTTCTAGATATGAGAGATCGAACTAGCACCTGAGTGTCTTCCAAGGAGTAAGTCCTCCTGATGTGTTAGAGGAAATATCCGCACGACCTTATCAGACAGCATACGTTATACTCTTTTGGCCAAAGATAACTGCATTTTTGTTACGATTTCCTTATTTCCCAATGATAAGGTAAAAAACTTCATATAGTGCCATTGCTAGTCAGACACTTTTATAGGTTAAATAAAATAAATATGCTTATTGAAAGCCTACAAAGCTTTAAACACCAGCCTGTTTCCCTAAGAACACGACCTGTGTCTGCATACTGAAATATGATAGGTTCTTGTATTTTATGATGCAGTAACTCAGACGTTCAGCTTTCTGTTTCTTATAAGAATATGTCAAAACCTTTGCAGTAATAATTTTGACTTTTCACATCATAACTCCTTTGTCATCTTTCCATTCAGCTACACATATCTGTCTGGATTACCGGTCTATTTCTCTTTCCATAAATATATGATGCTGCCTTCGATCTCCTGCTGCATTTTCCCTCCGTATAAGCTTTTTACATTAATGGCAGTGTAAAATGATGCAAGTCATGATCTATGACCTTGGCTAAGAGTGATCTCCAAGCCAGGTCTGCTCTCTTCCTGATAGTATTGATTCCTACCAGAGAGAAATACAAATAAATAAATAAATAAACAGAATAGCAAACCTGCAAGCGACTTGCAGTCACCTTTATTTCATTCCTTCTTATCCACACAATCATCAGCAACTGATGAAAGGCTATACTTTCTTACCACTCCCATTACCCATTCATAGATACATCCAGTATACTATTAGGGAAAAAGACATGCGGATGGTAAATTCGAGATAAAGGTTTCTCTTAAAGGTATTGTAGAGTTTCTGAGATTTTAAATCACAACCTTTGTTATAGTCAAGCTTATATTCATCGCAGCAAGTCAAGTCTGATGTAAGCAGAAATAAAACAAACCCATCTAGTCCTCGTATATATGTAATGTGGTACTTAAGGTTAATTAAGGTACTGGACTCTGGACCGGAAGGTCCAGGGTTCAAATCCCACCTCTGACAAGCTACCACAGTTGGGTCCTTGAGCAAGACCCTTAACCCACAATTGCTTAAAAAATGTAAGACTGTATTAACTGTAAGTCGCTCAGGATAAGGGTGTCTGCTAAATGCTGGAAATGAAATGTAAGGTAAAAATGAAACATATGTAACTTGCCTTTTGGTCCGACAGGGCCTATTTCTCCTCTAAAGCCTTGTTGACCTGGTTGGCCTACGATAAAAAACAAGGTTTTATTTATGTACTTTAAAATATATGTATAATGGCTGAAATGTTTTCCTTAGTAATTATAGAGCATACCTGGAGCACCCACCATTCCGTTATCACCTGGTGAACCTATAAAACAAAATTGTCCATTCACATTCATTAATAAAATCAAGAGTACATTGGTCTATAATTGGATGAACTCACATTAAGTATAAGCAAACGTATGACACATAGATTTAAGAATAAACCTTTTGGACCAGGTGGACCAGCTGGACCAGAAAAGCCACGAGGTCCTAATTCCCCTGGAGAGCCTAAAGGAAACAATAATGAAATGATCTGATTTTACACTTCAGAAATAAGAATGAAATGTCAATGGAATGTTTATAGAATGTAAAACTGATCATCGTGAGAAAATCTAATCGTGAACTTTACATTACACTGCTAGTATTTTATGTAGAAATCCAGTTAATTCCAAAAAGAGCCAAATGCCTGCAACAGTCAGTCTGACGGAAAAGCATACTTTATGGCAGTATGAAAGACCATTTGATTAATGCAGTCAAATTCATTTTCATAAATTAGCAACACTGTTGCAAAACAGCTTCACAAAGCAGCGGCGCTTAGACCACAAATGCGAATCCAGAAGTGAAAGTGGTTTCTAAGCCAAAAGCAAAGTAAATGTCATAAGAACAAAGCCTAAAGAGAATCCACATTCAGATGGGAACTCAATCCAGCAGTTTTTATAAATCCAATAAGCCATACTACAGTCAAAATGATTGCAATTGTGTTACTGCCCGAACTTTACTGTAATTTATTGCCAATACAAATGAAGAACCAACCATTGTATCAATTGTTTTGAACTAAATCAGTAATAAGCAGACATCAGATAAATCAGATGTAAAATAATTAATTACTGATCTGACCTCTTTCACCCTTTAGTCCAACGCCCGATGAACCTGGGACACCTGGCAACCCTGGAGGCCCATCTCGTCCCCTGAGTCCTGGTGTCCCCTCTGCACCATGCTCGCCTGTTATATACAAAGAGGAACCAGGAATCAAGATCAGGAAGAGTAGTATCGGTTTAATTCAACTATAATATGGATTACACTCCTTTCTTATGTATGGACATTAACTTTGCAGAGTATGGTTTTTTCCAAATGAACAAAGACCTCACCTGCACTTCCCTTTTGTCCTTTTGGTCCTTCAGGTCCTTGGTGTCCTGCTATACCTGAAGAACAAATTTAAAAACTAAACTTCAAAAATCAGATCAAGTGATTTGAAAATACAGCAGCATAACCTGAATATCTATATGTGTGAGCAGTTGTAATACATTTCATACCTGGTAAGCCTGGAAAACCATTATCACCTGAAAACAAATTAAAGTGTTTTATACATATGTTTTTTTTTATTTATTTATTTCAAGTCGCCATCGGCAACAGTGGGCATTTCAGCGACACACACAAGGATATATCTATATACAAGGTTATCTCAAGACACATTTAAACTGCTCATTTGGAAATATGCCCGGTTTTCTGTGATCAGTATATACATACACATACACACACTCAAGTCAATGCCAATTTAACAACATCCCTTGTGGGAAAAACTTGGACTGTGGGAGGAAACTGGAGTACCACGCAGACACTGGGAAGACATGCAAACTCCACACAGAAAGAACCCAGGCTGCTCTAGCCTGGGATTGACCCCAGGACCTTCTTGCTAAGAGGTGGTGGTGCTACCCACCGAGCCACTGTGGCGCCCCTACTTATGTTGTGAATTACATCTATTAATACTTATCATTAGCAATTATTCATAATTACAAAATAATACAGTTTAGACTCAAAACCCTACAGACCTTTTGGTCCTGGAGCTCCAGTGTCACCTAAAACAGAATTAACGTCATAAATCTCATATAATAAACTAATATATAATGAATAATGACTTATGTATGATACCCAGTTAGATGAGCACACGTTCTTACCTTTGGGGCCTGGCTGTACCCTGACTGATGAGGCAACTTTGGCTACAGACACAAAAACAAACGTAAAGCTAATACCAACTTCATCTGTATATACCTACATATATTACAAAAACGTTTACACACACACTCCAACACCCCGGTGGCGCAGCGGCAAATCGCTGCCGCATCACAATGGGGTTGATGGCTTGAGTCTCCGACATGCCTTTCGGACAGTGGGATTGTGCCCAGAGTGCATTTCCACGTATGTCCATGTATGCTGAGACCCAATAACAAACCCCCTCCAAACAACAAAAATGTAATAGATAGTTTTAACTTTAATTTTATGTATTTACCAAACAACGAAAAATACTCCTAGTGCACAGCTCCATATGTTTGTGTCAGAGAGTGTATGTGTCAGTACCTTGGAAGACTTCAGACTTTATCTCATTATCCAGTAGGCTCTGTATTGTCCTTTGGAGAGCAGCAGTGTCTGAGGCAGAAGCAGCCCCCAGGTTCAAGGAGTTATCAGTCTTAAATAAATCACTGTCTATGTATTTTCCATTGCTGACCAGTCGACTAGTTGAAGCCCCACTGGCATGGGCCATGCTCTGAAGAGCATTCATACGTTCTTTCAGCTTCCTCACCTCCTCCGCTGTAATGGATAAAGGATCAGTAATGAAACACAAACTATCTGTTCCTTTAGTAGTTATACAGTCAACATTGTAATTACAACTTTTCTAATTAGTGTGATTTCATTTATTTCAAACAAATTTACTAATACAACTGGCTGAAATCTGGTGTACCAACATACAACCTCTGTCAGCTCCAAGTACAGTATTGTGAAAGACATTATTTCCTAATTTTACTCACAGGGGTACGCTTACTTCTAACTGGAGTGTGTCACAATATATTTAGATTAACACTGAATTCAATTCTATTAGTCTAAATAATAAATTAACATACTGTCACTTTCTTAACACCATCAACAACCACATATGAATGTAATGATTGGATGTCCACATACCTTTGTACATACAGTGAATATTGAGGGTAATTTTTTTTTTGCAGATCAAAAATCAAGAACATGACCACCACTGAATATAGAATCATTCTATATTCTAATTCTATGTGATTCTGGGTTTCTGACTTGCTGTGTATTTGGTATGATGAGTTCTTCAAGACTTGCTTGACGTACTACAGTGACTTGAATTGAGTTACTTGAATTTTACAACAGTAACTTTGGAATTGCTTGAGGCTTAAAGGTTAAGACTGGCACATAACTTACTCCCACCTCTAGTATTTAGTCACTCTTTCTAACAAAATTATGGTTGACGGAAAAGAATCTACTACTTACCAAGAGCAATGAGTCCAAAAAGGAGGCCAAGAAGCAGCAGCAATCCAAGTAGCCACTTCCACCATGAGCAGCAGGTCTGACCACAACCAAGGCAACCGCCACCTCCACCTTTCCCACCATCCTTGTTTGTATGGATCTCTAACAAGAACCAGTAAAAGAGAGAAATATTTTAGTCATCAGTTAATAAGGTTAAGAAAAAATAACAATAAGATAATAGAAAGATAAATTACCTGCATATGTAGCCTTGTCTTTTGTTGGTGCTGTTGAAGATCCAACTCGAAAAGTTAAACAAAAAATACATTTATTGATCTAATAATTTGAATTTTTTTTTCTTAATTCTAAAACATAACACTAATACAATATGTAATATTAATTTCTGATTGACACAGATTAATGGTGGACAGACAAGTACACCATATCAGGTTGAACGTTAACATCAGTTTTTGTTTCTCATTTTGACATTTTATTTTTTTGTGACATGAAACATATTTAATTAGTCACAAACATTTCATAATCAGTCGTTTGGACAACCCATACTCCCCCAATCAAACAAAAAATATTAGTTCACCTAGAGCTGTTTCTATTGCTTCACGAAATAATCCAGTCCACTTCAATAAATCAATAAGAGAATACACAAACCACTGATAGTTCACTCCGGGGTTTTGGGGTTACCTACAACAACGCAGTAGTCTAAGGCAACACCCTAAAGATTACTTTTTTTCAAAAGATTCAAACGGTTAAAGAAAGTAAAGAAAAAGAAGAGAAAAGACTAGACGCTTTCCGATTTGTATGGCGTGCACATATGCAACAAACAATGCTTCTGATGCTGCTGCATAGTTGTAAGAGCAGATGCATATGAGGGACTAGAAGGTTACGTAAGCCTTCACATGAGCTTCATCTAAGGTATTGTTCATACTCAAGTCCATCACGGAAGTACAACGACAGCCACTTACCTATCAACCACATACATATCTGTTATTTCTGACCTAGTCCACCCACTAACACTGTGTTTCTAAGAATACCCATCCTTATTACTTTCCATCACAGCCATTGTTCCTTGTGTAGACGTGATCTCGTCCAGCTTGTTCACCTTGGTCTGCCACTATGGAATTCACTTGTGGAGGACTCTGGAATGGTTAAGTCAGCTCTATACAAAGCTGTCTAGTAATCTTTCCATGTCTTGGCTCTCACTGAGACTTGGATGACCTCTGAAAACACAGCAACACCCACTGCACTCCATTCAGTGGTCTCACTCTCCCATACTCCTAACATTTCTAGCCAATCGGTTCTCAGTCTGGATAATTCTTCTGACCATCCTTCCATCACTCAGCCCAGCTGATATGTTGGACTACAGAACTGGGTTTTTCCTTGCATTCCTGTAAAAAACCCTCAAATGTACTTTATTCAGACAATCACCCTCCTTTCTTCAAGAAAACAGACTTCATGATACCAACCAGTCTGGTTACAAGGTGGTTAATTCTATAGACATTGCTCAATTCCCTGACTTCTTAGAGCCAAGATAAATGAATGCTGCCCACATTAGCTTTAATACAAAATAAAACTAAAGCCAGACAGACACTTAAGGGCCATCTAATACCTTAAAGTGTATTTAAAATACTTTAAAGTGACTCCCAACAGGCTATATGGGAAGAAGCAGCTCTGAATAATACATAAGAAACAAACTTTAATTTCTAAAACCCTTACAGACGGCGCTTGATCCTAATTTGTTAGCTGGAGTCTCAGAGTGGCTGGTAGTCAGAGTATCCTTCTTCAGAGAATCATCTGATATGGACCCTTAAGCATAAACAAGCATATATACATTATATAAGCATATATACATTATGTAATCACATTTTTCATTGTCATACCCTAACATTACGTTTATGGCCAACTAAATGTTGTCCTAATGCACTGAAAACAAGTATAAACCCAAAGCTGTACTACAGATGTACTAGTGAAGGAGATTTCATTCTCCAATATCCATAGCCTGCTTTGAAAATGTTTACCTCCTTTTTCATTGGTCATGCAGGAGAACTGCTTTCCACTGTCTTTAGACAGAATGAGCACTTCTGTGTCCTTTTTGATCGGAACATTCTCCTCAATTATAATGTATTTTCGGGACACATCATCATTGACAGTGTGTGCAATAGTGCCTAAAGAGGGAAAAGGGGTCATCAGATCCCAAAGAACTGTGTCATTATGTCTGCGCATGTGTGAAAAGCATCTGGGTGCAAAATAATACCTGTAGAAGTGGAGACTCCTGTACTAACAACCCCAGGGCTGGTGGTGGTATGGGAAAAGTTTTTCTGCACACCATATCCTGTACAACACACATAAGCATTGTGTGAAGAATTACAGGTGCTAAAACTTATCCAAGTACCTTCCCAGTGTTAGTGAATAGATTCTGACAGGATACTGATTTTAGTGCAATACCTGGAAGTGCATTGATTGCGTTACACGTGAGAACTGTGGATGGTGAAAGATTGTTCTGGAAGCCATACACTGAAACAAGAGATTGAGTTAGTAAAGTTGCTGTGTGAGAAGAAGTAAGCTATGCTATGGTTCAGTGGTAAGAGCCAGTTGCTGGAAATGCCATTTCCCGAGGACCTGACACAGCATGCTCATTTCTCTACTTTGTGTTTAATAAAACTGTCTGCACCAGAGTCTGTCATTACAACTCTATTTCTGACCATGTATCTGGCAACATAATATATGTAGTTAAATAACCTTAAAAAGGATAATAATATTGAACAATGGATGTATACTATAGACAAAGGTTTGTCTTACTAGTCATTACTAGTCCCACAAGCAACTGAACCCAGGCTGTCTGACTAGCTCTATCCACTGAGCCACCAATGCTGCTATAAGACAAGATAATAACTGCAAAATGAAAACTCTTAAATGGTATTAAGAAGTAAATAAGTAACTATGAGCTGAGACCTGACAGAGAAGAAGGTGAAGTAGTGTTTAGAAGAGACGATCCTGCTGACATGTTGTTGGTGCTGGTTTGACAGCCAAAGCCAGTAGTGCTGGAAGCATTTAAGGGCAGTGTGGAGCTGGTCCATGTATAGGATGGGAGTGCTAAATCAGGAATACTGGTGCCATATTGTCCTGAAACTAGAATAAAAAAAAAGTTCCTGCACGTTTGAGGGTATACTATACACAGACTATAATATACTCTATAATACATTACAATAGTCTTAGGCCACCAATAGATTTCATGTTTTAGCAATGTAATAATGATAATTTACAGTCGAATCTGGTTAATTGGACCACCGATTAATTGGACCAGCCGCTTATTTGGACCGAATCCTAAAGTACCGAAACATATACGTGTAATGTTATTCACTTATTTGGACCAAAATTCCGTTTAATCGGACCAAAGAACGTGAGAAGCGAATAAAAAAAGAAGCCACAAGTCGTCACTTAGAGCGGATACAAAGCGA
>JAUZST010002554.1:0-17935 GCA_034779995.1 Parotocinclus haroldoi | reverse complement strand
CACACAATTTAATACTGTGTTAAAGTTCTAGCCTAAATCCAGGGAGTTGCTAGTACAAGAAATCCAATTCTATGTTTTGTGTGTCTACATTCCAGCTTCTCATGTAAATGATTAAGCAAAACCTTCAATTAAAGGCATAACACTTGTTTGTGTGTTACTAATGTATGCAAATGTGTATAATATTATTAATATGATAAAAGATTGCACTTGAGGAGATTAATATTTTAAATATTAAGACTGAGACTGCCATTTGCTGCAACGGTATGACACATGAATTTATAGCTTTCAGCCTCTTTACTATAATCTATGAACCTTGCATTTATCATTAGCCAATCAATTGTCCAGGCTGTAGTTAATATTTTTTCAAGGATAAATCATTTATCAGTTTTTATGAGCAAGTGATTGATGGGTTTAGCATTGGGACTATCCTGGAATGCTCATGCAACAAGGAGAACAAGGAGTGTGGACAGAACATGTATTATGTCAGTTTATGTTTATTTGGCTTTACTTAGCATTTAATTTTAATGAAATGTGGAAATGAACAAAATTATTTCATGCAAAGGCTTGCGGTGAATTCTCGTGTTTTAAGTGCTCACGGTGTTGATGTGTTTGTGTGTGTGTGCGTGTGTGTGTGTGTGTGTGTGTGTGTGTGTATCAGAATAAGGAGCAGAGTGTGCGCGTCACTATCATCTGTACGATATGCTGTGAGTGGCCTCTGCTGGTTAACTGTGAACAACATGAGTTAAAACGGAGCCGCTCAATATACAGTAAACACTTCATATACCTCTTTCCGACAAAAACAAACACATTTTTTGCCAGATTTTGTCAGATTTCTCTGGACATTAGGTCAACACAATGATATATATGCACACAACTTTATCAAAGTCTCATTCTCAACTCAAAACACAAACACACACATGCACACATATAGACTAGTTGGGGAAGATATTAACTTAAAAAATAAAACATTTCAAGCAGTATATTTGCTACAAAAAGCAAATTTTTTAGTTATATGTCTTCCTAATTCACTGTCACATACAATGAATTCACATTTACAACTAAAATAAGGTAACTTAAACTTATATTGAATGGAAGCTGCAAAGAGCACCAATTTGAAGAATGACAGCTGACAGTGATGGAAAGAAGAGCAGAGCGCTTCAACAAGTTCTATTGTCATCCACAGGTATATCTTTTATAAATAGTTAAATAATATAAATTAATTTTTAAAAAATTATTGAATTAACCCATACATCAATTCTGATCAAAGAGCGTGTGGGTGGCGCAATGGTCTAATACACCCACCGCCGCAAAGATTCATGTTTGAGTCAAGTCAAGTGTCTCAGACAAAGCTATTTAGACCAAGAGGCTTCTTATATCATCCCCTATATATATATATATATATATATTTCGCACTTGTCCACACATACCTGTTCGAACACCAGACTTCCAGAAATCCAGACTTCTCCTCTCCATTTCACTATGCATATAATTTGATAAAGCAACCCTATTAACAGGCACAGCCAAAAAGTGCTGTTGTCACTGATTACATTCACAAGAGGTACGAGAAGAGATATATTGATGGAAATAAATGACAGTAAAGACACAGAGTACATTCTCGAATGAGCTTTTAGACTGGAATAATCAATAGGGCTGCAATACAGAAAGATTTATCAAAGGCTCATTCTCAACTCAATCCATTTTTGTGAAACATCATAAATGCACACACACACACATGAGACGAGAAACCTGAAGTAATATAATACATACATTTTACAATAGATTAATTAAAAATTCGAAAATATTATTTACTTATTTTTTGTTTTCCTTTTGTAGTAACAATGAAAAGCTAAATTGGTAGGAAAACAACTGAAATAATTTACTGAAATTATGTAAAATTTAGCCGTTTACCTGAACTATTACAATATCTAGTAATATATATATATATATATAATGTAATGGTAATTGGTAACTGGTAATATAGGTTGGTTAGTATAATATGTGTAAAATGTAAGCTGCATATAGTTACTAATTACATAGCTACTAATAGATAAATAGTATTAGGGTTACAAGATGACATGATAAAATATATCAACTGACATTAATGATAATGTAACAGTACAGTATCTGTACTGTATACTGCACAGTAGATAATCTTGCACATCATACAGTTTTAACCAAATTCATTTTTATCATTGAATTCAATCATTGAATAATAATTCTTTTTTAGAGTGTTTTTTAACAATAAAGCATTGTCTCGAAGCAGTTTTACAACTATCAAAACCCACAGCATAAGGCAGCATTGGAAAGAAAATACTACCTAAATTTAATGAGGAAGAAACCTTGTGAGGACTAAGACTCAAATAAGAACCCAACCCCCTTGGGCAGCATAGATTTTCTATGCAAGAAATAAAGTAAATTGCCTAAATAACACATAAAATACTTTACATACACATAAGCTAAATAGAATATACCTAAAGAAAAATAAATATGTTTAAAATTATACAACAACCTATATACTGTAACAAATAAAGCGAGTTTTAGCATCATTGGTAATATTCATGACAAACACAAGATTATATTAGCATGCTTGTCATGAGTCAATTTACAGTGACCAATCAACCCAATGCATGTGCTTAGAATGTGGGAGGAAACCGGAGTACCCAGAGTAAACCTATGGAACAACAAGTAAACCTCAGGATCAAAAAAAAAGCACCAGTAAAGCACCTGTGCCACTCTGCCGTCAAATTAAAGTGAGAATTCAGTAGTATGAAGACAATAGTGGAATAGAGAATGCAAAATTAGAGAATATAATACAGATGAATATATAAGAAATAAACCAAGGACTACAGTAAAAGTGTACTTGTGTTATTTAGTCCAGTAAAAAGAGTAACGGTTCGGTCTTGTGTTCTGCAGCAAGTAAAAGTTTTGGAGGCATTGCAGGAGTGGAGAGGAATTAGAGTCCTCAGAGTAAAGGTCTGAAAGTATTTTTTTAATACTAAAGAGTTTGAGGGAACGATAGAAGAACAGCTTAGAGTGAGGACTGGAACTAGTACCAATAGAATAGCTAAGAACGAAAAAAAAAAAAGAATTTAGTGTTTAGTGATGGTAAGAGCATTTTATAGACAGAACACAGCAGAACCCTTCTGTTGTGTTACAATTAAATTTGTGCCAATTTGGTATTTTCTTCTATCATAATTATAGTTTTTGACAGCTCTGCAACAGAAGGCTCCATGACTTTGTCCAGACAATGCATATAAATACACTGAATTAATGATAACTGATTTAGTTGAGTTGGCAATTTGTTTGAATTTGTAACTTCTGTGGTGATCAGAGCTTTTGACAGTTCTGATCTGAATTTCCAGGTCTTATTGATCAGATTTTAATGTATTGGATGGAGTGAATGGAGTTAAAAGGAAGTATATATATTATGGGGCTAAGACCCAACCAACATCGCAGGGTGTGAGGCAAACAATCAAACAACATCATTTAGAGCATCAATCCAGGCTTCACGTTGATTTTATCAGTTTTATCTTTGGAACTGACATTAAATGAATTGAGAGCATACAGATGTGCAAACTGGCACTTAACAAATAATATAAATGCTATTTAATTACTCATAGTAATTTAATAACTAACCAAAGTTATGTATGAGTCTGAAACAATACCTGTCAAAATGACTCTTAAAAATCTATTTTATGCCATAACCAATTAAAAATATATAAATTCTAGCCAGAAATATCAAGGTGGCATATGGCACTATATGTATAAAGAATGAGAAAAAGAGACTTTGCAAGCACAAAGAATTCAACATTTGATGTGAAGCTCAGAGCTGAACAATGATGAAAAGTCCATACGATACAGTGCCACCATAAATTATTTTGAAACGTATGGTAGGGCCACCAAAGGGCCTTCCAAAAATAGGCCACAGAACAAGGCTCTGACTGTGCTGAAACAAATTGCCTGCTTCTCTGAGCTGCAGAGATCACAGCTCCTGACATCCCTGTTTACACAGCCCATCCAAGCCCAAAAGAGAAAGAGAGAGTGCGAGTGAGAGAGAGAGAGAAGAGAGATGGGCCATCATGTGGTCCTGCTCTAACGCCCTCTCACCCTCGCAACCATCTGCATGAGGGAGCTAAAGATTTATTATAGCACAGCTCGTGCTAGCAGACAAGATGCACCTCAGTACAGACTCAAGACCAAAAGTCATCAGTGTCAGGACACAACAGCAAGCACTCTTTTGTTTTAGTTATATTATTATCTTCAGAAATCTAAGCACACCTGAAACTGTGTAAATTATAAATGACAATGCAATTTATTGCATAAAGTGGGGAGCCATGGGTCTTTCACCTATACCTTTGGTGAGAGTTAGATAAGGATAGATTATAACTGTTTAATGCATAAAGCATTGATTATAAAATATAATTCAGTAAATTATAGGTTGTTTTTTTTAGGTTGCTTTACTTGCTCGGTTAATTTAAAAATCATTTCTTGCATCCAGGCAGCTTTTTAATGTTTTTTATTTATTTATGTTTTTATTACTTTTATATTGAGGTTAAATTAGTAAAATATCGGAACTATAATATAGCTTCACATGAGATCATAAATGTGAGTATTAGCACCATGTATAGCCAAATAGAAATATGCTGACACACTAGAGAATGTTTAGAAAAAAAATGTTCTGTATACTTGGTTTTCCCATTACATGTCCTCTGCCTTTCAAAAATGGCAGGCAGTTTTAGACAGAGGAGTGGCCATACAAGTGGTTGAAGAGGTGAGGAAGGAAAAATCCCATTTGTGCCAGACGGGGCTGGCTGGATGCTCCAGTGAAAACAACACATCCTTCTTTTTGGGCCGGCCATGTCCAGCTCATTTTAGCACACAGTCTGCCAGCTGATGATGGATCTGGAAAGGACTGCGTAAGTGGGTGACACCAGCTACCTTGTTATAGCTGCCAGTCTTCTCCCTGCTTCCTGTCATTATTACACGGCCAAGATTTATTTGTGTTTAGAGTAGTATGCTGGGGCATCAGTCATTTGCTATTCATCACCATGGCTTTTGCCAGCATGGAGCAACCCCACACGACCAGCAATGGCTGTGGCTATAATTGCCAGCGCCACCCGGTTTTGGAAATGATGAGAAAGGACTCATCAGGCCAAAGGTCAAGACTCTGTGTCTTCCACATGCACACATTCCTGTTCGCCCTCTAGCAGGAAAGCACAAAGACTCATAAACTGTACAACCAAGATGTCTCCATCAAATTACATACAATTATACAATTTAATGAAATTATGACCAAGTATTATAAACTGTATTATAAACAAGTTATGTCATTTAAGAAGACAGTGCCTTGCACTGATGTTGCTGGCTCAGTAATTAGAAAGCACGATGTAATAGCACAAGGCTGCTTTGGAAAATTAATTCAGATATATTCTCTCAATTATTCAACTGTCAAACAAACATTTTTGTCTTACTGATATAGCACAATCTGAAGTTGAGATGTGTCATATACACATAGATACATAGAAACAAAAAATTGACCAAAGGACTGTTAGCGTGACATGCAGGCATAAGCATCCAAGAATCCATTCCATCCACATGAATCTATTAATATCCACAATCATGTAACCTAGCAGCGGCTAATATATAGTACAGGAAGAAAGCTGTGTGGTAACAGTGCTAACTGTTGCACCACCATGCTGCTCAGAATTATCCAAATATAGTTTTATTTAAAAAAGCTATATTACAGAATTAACTGTGTTTAAAGGTCATTCAAAGGTGTAACATTTGTAAAACATGCAATACAACAACAAAAACCTTCCTGGTTAGGATTGCAGGGGCAGATGAGGGAAGAGGTATACCCTAAGAAAAGAAGTCATGTCTAAATGTCAGTTTTTAGGAGAACATTCTGGAAATGTCTTTTTGGACATTTCATTTTAGTGAAAATATCAGAAGCTATAAATATTTGAAAATATGAAGTTTAGAAACAAATGTGCTTGAAATTTGAGAACATCATCAATTTGACCTAAAATTGCGTCCCAAATAGTTCAAAGCTTAATGAATTGCCAGTAATGTCAGTACTCATGTTTGTATTCATTGCATTTTGCATGTGTCATAGTCACATAAAGTGTTAGGGTTCCTACCTCTCGCCCTGGAGCATCCGCCGTCCTCAGCAATCGATGAGGCGGTTTATATCTGGTGCTTTATTTAGGACCTGATTACAAACATCTGCTATTCCCCTTACTTAAGGGGCAGGATCTAGTGCTGTTTGTGGCCAGATCGTCACTGTCACTCTATTTGCGCACACAACCACCGACACGCACACGTCGACACCGTTGCGATCGCCGCTATGGCCAGCTGGTTACGTCTGCCCTCTGGTGCTTCGGCGCCTTCCGCAATCTATTTGCGCTCGTGCTATATGCGCGCCCGAGCTCATGTTTGTCCTCTGGCGTTCCAGAGTCCCTCTTTGCCTCGCGATTTGGGAGACACCTTTCGTGCTTACTGCACGTCCGCCCTTATGAGCTACAGCGTCTATCGCAATCTGTTCACACGTTGCTCCTATTCCGTGAGGCAACACAACGGCATGGCCTTTTTTTACCTTGCTTTTCATATGTTTGGGAGCTTTTGCTCTGCCTTTCCCCCCTTTCAGTTTGTTTATATATTATTTACCCATTATTACTATACACCGTGGGATTTCTCGATCCCCGCATAGTTGGGTCCGACCCCATATCCTAACATAAAGTATGCTGTGTGGTACTATTTTAGACTTATTATCTGGGCCACCCAAGGAGGATGGGTCCCTTTTTGATTCTTCGCCCTCCCAAGGTTTCTTCCTTCTACATTCAGGGAGTTTTTCCTTGTCACTGTCACCCTAGGCATGCTCAATTTGGGATTGGCCTTTTAAGATAATATAATATTGTATAGCTGCTTTGAGACAATGCACTACTGTAAAAAGCGCTATATAAAATGTACTTGACTTTTTGTTAATCATTGCAATGGTGCTTGAAGGTATTTGTTTTTTTTATATTTTGCCATTAATACCCAAAACAAAATTAGACATTCACACATGATCTAAAAAGAGAACCCAATTTAACAAATGAGTCAAAAGTATTATACTTGGTCATTTGTTTGTTGAGAAAAATCCATCTACCTACATCAATATTACATAGGAGTGAGGCAAAAGTATGTGAATCTCCATAAGTAACAGTTATGGTGAAGCAGGTGTTTTCAGCCAATGGGATGACAATCAGGTGTGATATATTTAAATAACAGCGATCTGTCAAAGATTAGGGTCTATGTATCATGGGTAAAACAAAGTATATTTCTGAGGAACTAGTAGAAAATAGTTGCTGAATGCTAAAACCATCTAAAAACCTATGGACTCCAGCACAAAAAATGGTTGGTGTTTGGTGAATTATGTCTTGAGAAGGAAAACACTGTAATACCGCATTAAGGACCTTATTGCATCTGTTAAAAATGTGGTGTTAGTTCTATGGTTATGGCTTGCTGGTTATGGCTGTAGCTGAACTGAAAATATTCGTCATGTAGCAAGATACATTGCCTTGCGAAAGTATTCAGCCCCCTTGAACTTTTTAACCTTTTGCCACATTTCAGGCTTCAAACATAAAGAAATAAAATTTAAATTTTTTGTGAAGAATCAACAGCAAGTGGGACACAATCGTGAAGGAAATGCATTGGGTATTTTAAACTTTTTTAAAACTGAAAAATTGGGTGTGCATAATTATTCGGCCCCCTTGCGTTAGTACTTTGTAGCGCCACGTTTTGCTGCGATACAGCCGCAAGTCACATCGAGAGACTGAAATATTTGCCCATTCTTTCTTGCAAAACAGCTCGAGCTCAGTGAGATTGGATGGAGAGCGTTTGTGAACAGCAGTTTTCAGCTCTTTCCACAGATGCTTGATTGGATTCAGGTATGGACTTTGACTTTGCCATTCTAACACCTGGATATGTTTATTTGTGAACCATTCCATTGTAGATTTTGCTTTATGTTTCGGATCAGTGTCTTGTTGGAAGATAAATGTCCGTCCCAGTCTCAGGTCTTTTGCTGACTCCAACAGGTTTTCTTTGAGAATGGTCCTATATTTGGCTCCATCCATGTTCCCATCAATTTTAACCATCTTCCCTGTCCCTGCTGAATAAAAGCAGGCCCAAATCACGATGCTGCCACCACCATGTTTGACAGTGGGGATGGTATGTTTAGGGTGATGAGCTGTGTTGCTTTTACGCCAAACATAACCGTTTGTATTTTGGCCAAAAAGTTTGATTTTGGTTTCATCTGACCAGAGCACTTTCTTCCACGTTTGGTATGCCTCCCAGGAGGCTTGAGGCATTAAATGAGACTTTTTAAGGATATCTTTGAGAAATGGCTTTCTTTCATATAGGCCAGATTTGTGCAGTGTGACTGATTGTTGTCCTATGGACAGAGTCTCCCACCTCAGCTGTAGATCTCTGTAGTTCATCCAGAGTGATCATGGGCCTCTTGGCTGCATCTCTGATCAGTCTTCTCCTTGTTTGAGCTGGAAGTTTAGAGGGACGGCCAGGTCTTGGTAGATTTGCAGTGGTCTGATTTCATTTCAATAAGATCGCTTGCACGGTGCTCCTTGAGATGTTTAAAGCTTGGGAAAGCTTTTTGTATCCAAATCCGGCTTTAAACTTCTCCACAACAGTATCTTGGACCTGCCTGGTGTGTTCCTTGGTCTTCATGATGTTCTTCTTTAAACAGAACTCTGAGACTATCACAGAGTACATGCATTTCTATGGAGACTTGATTACACACAGGTAGATTCTATTTATCAGCATCAGTCAATTAGGTCAATTCACGGCCCACTTTTCAGTTTTCTATTACTAAAAGTTTCAAATATCCAATAAATTTCGTTCCACTTCACAGTTGTGTCCCACTTGCTGTTGTTTCTTCACAAAATAATGACAATTTTCTATTTTTGTTTTTAACCTAAAATGTGGCAAAAGGTTGAAAAGTTCAAGGGGTTCAAAAGTTATATGTGTGTATATGTGTGTATGTATATATATATATATATATATATATCTCCCTACTTCCACTATGTACAATCAGATGCTCTGTTCAAGTAATGAAAATGCTTCCTCCAAAACATCACAGCAATGTATCTGCCTAATGACTAAATGCACAGGTGCATGTAATATAGATTCAGTTCTGAAACTCACTCACAAAACATTGTGGCTTTATTGTCCCTGATGATAAAGAGAATCTATTCCAGCAACCACTTCTTCTATCTATTCAATCAATCCCCACTTTAGGCTTTGTCACAAATCACAAGATAAGTGGAGAGTGCTAGACTGAAGTCACATGGTGCACAGGCTTCAAATTGTGGCGACTGTGATCTTGTCGAGGATAAGAAAAGATTACAGTGACGTGTGGATAACGTGAGGGTCTGATCTGCAGTCCTATCAACACGTTTAGCCCTGCTTATCGCAGTTTCAGCAGCATTCTGTTTAACGCCCACTTATCCTGGTCAGGGGAGGGTCTGGATCCTAATCCGGAATTCACTGGGAGAAGGCAGATGTATACATTGGACTGGGTGCCAGTCCATCGCAGGGGTCCTTAAACGTGCCACCCACCCGTAACGCTGTGGCCTCAAATGGGATTTGAACTCAAACCCCCAAGAACTGCTATTTCAAGCCACTGGCTCTCCACCTGTGCTTCTTGTTTTTTCTCTCACACACATAATGGCTTCGAGCCCCTCCAATTTACACACATATACACACACACACACACACACCTATCATGTGTGGCAGTCAAGCCCCTAGCTTCTGTAATTGCAGTCTCTTGGCTCTGCTTGGCATGGCAAAGGAGATGATAGATGGCTTTTTGGCCAAAGCACTGTGGCATCTGCATGGTGCCCATTCCCAGCCAAAATAACAAATAAATAGCTATCATAAGTGCAGCTGCTGGAGGTTGGATCGCAGACGTCCCCCAACAGCCGTCTGCAGTAGTCATTACCTACTAAGCTTGATCTTAATGGAAAATAAATAATACATTACAGCATATTTTGCAATAAATAAATAACCGCAATCGCTTGTTTACAGACAAGACCATTTATTTATGTTTATGCATCAGCTTGTGAGTCAGACATAAAGGGTGCGAGATGGGGAAGATAGAATATCCATTTCCTGAATGCAACGTTCGGTATCTGTAAGGAGCTCCTCCACAGAAACACAGCAGGTTTAAATCCACCATGAGTTTTTTCCTCTGCCATACGAAATTGCATTTTAGCTTTCAAGATTTCAGAGTAGATGAAACTCAGACGAGAAAATGCCATCAAAACATCGCAGAACAAAATCACATGGTGCAGAACTTTGAACGTAGGTCTGAAGCTGTCGGAAAATATTGAGGAGAATAAAAAAAAAAAATAATAATTCCCATTGTGATTAAAGCAATCGCTAAACAACCCGGCCGTTAGTATTCAGGCATAATGGTTCATTGTCAGGATGGAATGTATGAGCAAACTACCGCTGAGATTTTGCAAAGAAGTGTGTGCATTGGGGAGGGGGGGGGCACATAAGTTCATAAGTTTATAACATTTTAAAGCATAGAGTACATGCTGTTATTTTTGTGCTTCCAGTAGGAATAGAGATTTGCATAATTTGTGATATACTTTTCATTACAAATGTCATTTCTAAAGCCTCCTTTAACATACCCGCTCCAATTGCTACTCAAACCGTGAACAGTCTAAGCGAGACTTTAAATCATTTTCACGCCAAAGCGAAGCATACTGATTCCTTCACCTACAGTCGAATAGGGGGCCCTAGTGATTAAGGTTCTCGACAACTAAAGCAAAAGTTGTCAGTGCTGGGTTCTTATGCAAGGCTCTTAACCTTCAGCTTGACTGTAAGTAGGTCTGGATAAAGTGGGTCTGCTGTTAATGTAAATTAAAACACCATGTAGAGGTTCATGCAGAGTTTTTTATTAAGTACAGGTAAGCTCAGTGTAACAATAATCTCAGGAAAACGATCATAAAAAAATCACTGAAAAAATCATTTGTGTTTTAATTCCAGATGTTGCTCCCACAAACAACTGGTCACCTTAGTGTCTAATCAATAGTGCAGATACTGCAAATACTGCAGTGTGTGTGAGTGTATAAGTAAAACTACCAGTTGCTTGCTTGTTAGCTCATGTTTGTTTGACTTGAAATACGCTGCTTATTTGTAAAAAAAACTCTAAATGGTGTTAATTTCCTCTAATGTTAACTACATAAACTTGTTTCTAGATGATCTTCCATGTTGTTTGTAATATTGTCGATCAGTACATGTTTGGCTTCTGTCAAACTAAAGTAACTTGTCCATCATGCCATCCTCTTAAGTGTTACAGCTTTCCTGTTTTAGTGTTACACATGGCCAAAAAATTACAGTAATCTATTCTTTGTAATCGGCGTGTACAAATCAAATATATGGTGGTAATAGAGATCCTGTGTAGATGGTTTTTATGGTATCCCTGATGCATTTTGAATCATTTTCACACAGTAGTTTCCAGTCTATGCCCATTGCAGTCAACGCCCTGTTTCAAAGAACGTAATCCAGATGATAAATGCTGCAAACCTGAACTGTACGTCGTACAATTCAAAGATGCTGGGTTAGACATCACAGTTTAGACATTAAAAATAAATCACTCTACCGACAGTCACACTGATAATAACGTAATATAATACCAGACGTTTGGATATTGTAATGACAAGATGCAGTCTTCTAACAGTTCCTTGCAACAGCAACACAACGCATTAAAGCATAAGCAGAGTCGTTAGCGTGACAAGATCAGAGTCACTCTTCGTTGAAAATGTGTTTGTCTTGATATTGTGAATAATGTGCTTGATAAACTGATTTTACAAGAATAACTGTCACATTATATGCACTAGGACACTAATTATTATTTACTTTATGTAAGGTAATACTGATCAAAAATACAGATCTACATTTTGTCTTCATAACTGCCTTAAATCTTTGTGGCATAAACACAACAAGGTGCTGGAAATTCCTCAGAGACTGTGTTCCATACTGACATGGTAGCATCACACAGTTTCTAGAGATTTGTCGGCTGCACGTCCATGATATGAATCTCCTGTTCCACCACATCTCGAAGGGGCTCTATTGGATTGAGATCCTGTGGCTGTTGGAGGCATTTGAGTTCAGTGAAATGAAACTGACTGTCGTGTTCAAGAAACCAGTTTGGGATGGCAAACATCCTGCATGCCAACCTTGCTGGAAGTAGCCATCAGAAGATTAAAGACTGTGGTCGTAAAGGGATGGACATGATCTACAATAACACTCAGGTAGGCTGTGGCATTTAAACAATGTTCAGTTGGTATTAAGGGGCCCATAGTGTGCCAAGAAAACACCCCTTTACCATTATGCCACTGGCAGTCTGAACAGTTGATACAAGGCAGGATGGGTCCATGCTTTTATGTTGTTCACACCAAATTCTGGTCCTACCATCCAAATGCAGCAAAAATCATCAGACCAGGCAATGCACTTCCAATCATCTATTGTCCAGTTTTGATGAGCCCATGTGAATTTTACCTCAGTTGCCTGTTCTTAGCTGACAGGAGTGGTACGTGGTGTGTTCTTCTGCTGCTGTAGCCCATCTGCTTTACCCATACCTACCCTTACCCAGTGAACTGCCCTCACTGGATATTTTCTCTTTTTCATCCCATTCTCTTTCAACTCTAGGACCAACAGCCATGCCACATTCAAAGTCACTTTATTCCCCATTCTCGGTTAGATCTTCAGCAGGCCGCATTGACCATGCCTGCATGTCTGAATGCACTGATTCACTGCCGTTTGGTTTTCTGATTAGGAATTTGTGTTAATAAGCAGTTGGACAGTACCTAATAAAGTCTATGTAATAAATGGGTGAGCGTATAGAAATGGCACAATAGCAGAGGAGCACACATGAAACCTCACAAAGGCAACAAGTCTTCAAGATAATGACTAATACCATGTGCAGAGCATATTTCCATCATGTACCCATAATACTCATTGTACCCAAGAATAGGAACCAAAACCACCGTGGACCTGCTTGAGATGAATGAAAATATTTGAGAACATAATAATTATGCCCTTATCTACAGCAGCTTACACAAGGGCTTAGAGCAGACATGACCTCATGCTAGTACTAATAGCCTGCAACCCAAGAACAACAACCAACTAAAACCCTGTTAGGAATGCAGGAAATGGACAGCAAACACGATAAGAAATAACAGTAAGAGTTTTTTTTATATGTGAAAGTGCAATCTCTGTCTTTACTTAAGGGCTAAATGAAAAATGAGTTGTTTGAAGACAGCATGTGACTCAGCCATTCAGACAGCTGGTGGAAGTTTTCATTCCACCACCACTGTGTAAGACAGAGAAGACAGTTGATGCATGTCTTCTTTTGATCTCGCGTTATGGCTCCAGTCGTGCCATTCTAGTCTGTACTCTTCTAAGAAGTGTGGGATGAGACCACAATAGTTCAGTTTGTGCCCTAAAAGCACTGTGAAGTCTGTTACGCACCAAATGCAATTATTTCTTGTGATTTATTGGGACAACAGTAAACTAATTTGAGTATCTAATTATATCTCTTAGTGGCCTTGAGCTTTAGAAAGGTGCTATATAAGTTAATAACCTATTATTATCATCCTTCCATTATCATAATGAATTATAATCCACGCAAGGATCTTGGGCTAGCCTGAGCCACTCTGGGCGCAAGGACAGGAACATACTAAGGGCTACTTAAGAGACACCAATTAACCTAACACGCATGTCTTTGGACTGTGCGAGGAAACCAGAGTAACAAGAGTAAACCCACACAGACACAGGGAAGACATGCAGACTCCACACAAAAAGGACCCAGGCCACTCCACCCTGGGTTTTGATATCTATTTATTATTATTATTATTATTATTATTATTATTACTATTAGACACTAAACACAATTACATTGTTTTATTTGTTTATTTATTATTTTTTTTGCAACCTTTCACCACTAACAGAGATTCACTGACCGATCACCATCGCATCTGTGCCCCATGAAACAGCTCCTGTAATTTCACTCTGCCTCTCGGAGTCACATCCGTTGTGTATAGTTTTGTGGCTAAAAATGTTCGCTTTCTCAGTGCTTTTTGCGACACGTTCGGTGTGTAATCTCTGTAAAGTTTAAACGTACTACCAAAAACGTACCTATTCCATATTATATGGTATGGTATATAATATGGTATATGTGTGTTTGACGTCAGACATTACGCTGAAATAATTCAATAGTGACCAGTGGATAAACATAATTGCACCTTTCTGTCACCAAGACCAGATTCTTTGGAGAAAGAAGCTCTAAAAGGTGTGTAGGTAAACAGCTTTGTGCTCTCTAAAGACAACCAGAGGAGAGAAAGAAAATAGCAATAACAAGCCCTTCACTACTGAGAGCATCAAAGCTTCAAATTGTATAAAGCACAGCATCGTACACAGGTCTCTACTCATATATGTTCTCCTGTGGTGTTCGCACTGATTCGAGCCCAGTTTCCGCTTTGCCAGTCCGATGCGTAATCTTCAAATACAAACAGCCAGACTGTTCTCAGCACAGTGTAAACAGAAATGGGAAATTATTTCGGTTGCAAGAACACCTGTCTTGTAACACTAATTAATTAGATCATTTTAATGTGATTAATTAAATGTATTAAATAAATATTTACTGTATTTATGATAAAACAGATGCAAATAGATTGCTGTGAAAATTTCCAGGCGCAGCAAAAGACATGGAGAGAAGGTTTATACATAAATATATTTAGAAGCTGATTAGAGCAAGTAAAAAAAAAACACACACATTACATTCAGTGCACCATATGGTACACACAGAAACAGACTCTTATGAAAACAAACCAGTAACTTTACAATCTTAGCAGTCTTTTATCGTTACGTGGCTTGTAATCAGGAATTTTTACTGCATATGCAGTATATCTTATGAACAAACTTTGTGGCTACCTGTGTCATGACTGTTACATCCAAAATCAGAAATGAGGTCCCCTTTTGCAGCTATAACAGTCTCTGCTCTGCTGGGAGACCTTGCCAACGGATCCCTGAAGGGACTCATTAAAGAATTGTTGTTATAACGACCAAACATAAAATATTGCTGACAATTGGACCCAAATGATAACTTTTTTTAATTTGTCACACTACTGATCCTCATTTTAATCTTTGTGAGATTTTGTGAGCTTAAGCATATATAGAGATTTATTTATGTATGTATTTAAGTTATTCGCCAGGCCACCTAAAGAGGATTTCTTTTTATAATTTGAATGGAGTTTTCCCCTGCCACTGACTTGCTTAACGGCTGTTTTGGTCTGTTACTCTCGGATTCTGTAAAGCAAGGCAATGACCTCTGAGGCAATGTCCATTGTAAAAGTGCTGTCAAAATCAATTTGACTTGAGTTGACTTGGCATATGCTCAAGTGTAAGGGGAAGTCGCACTAATACTTGCTGCTGTAGCCTATAGAAGCTGTTTTTCTCATTTTAAAGTTCTAATTTCTCACAATACTACATACAAAGCTTAATTTTTCAGGTTGTATTCCAATAACGAGACTGAGAAATCTATAAGGAAATAAGAAAAAATGTATAAAATGTATTTGAATGTTTAATGTTTGATTTTCCACACTATTACCCACACTACAACCAGTTTTTATTGTGCAATATATTGTGCAGAAGTATTTTCATTGTTTTAATCATTGTATAATCATTTATTCATGGCTCCACCTCTTGCTTTCCTGCCATATGCAGTGAGTTGAGAAAATGAATCGTAGGCAATGCCTGGGCCTTTGGTTTCACTGTTTCACTGCCACTGCTGGGTGTTGGAAATGAATCTGATGACCGTAAATGCAAAAACTCTTTGCATTCACATGTTTTCTGTAGAGTTGATACCGTAAGTCGCTAGGTTCACAAACCGTGGCTCGACAAGTTCTGTAATATATAGCCTTTTTGGTTTGCGTTCGATTTGTTAATTAAAAAAAAACAAACAAACTTTCAAACTACAGTCACCGCTCCTCTCTTGAGCGCAAATTCTTCTTTTCATTTCTGGTCCCAATTTCTTTATCCATCTCTACTAATCTAATTTAACTTGTACCTAGATCAGAGGGCTCTGCAGCACTTTTCTGTGATTGAAGCATTAAAGCTGTTGTTGTGGCTATAGTACAGTAGACTACAATACAAAATATTCATACGGATTTACTGCCCAACACTACTGCTGCTAAATCATGAGCTCATGCATTCCAGGGTTTATTAAGAGCAGACAAATTCATGCAGAATAGCAGTGTCTCATATTGCACTTATTTTTTTATGTCTGTTTTCTCCAACAAACCTAAAGCCAATACTTGTGAATTATACGCTAAAAATTAGGTTCTGCTCAGCTAAAGTAATTCCTTTCGATGAGAAGGCCCAGGACACTCAACCCTGCCTAACTAGTTTAGTTATTAGTTTCCGTCTTTATGTACGTAATATCTTCAACATGTGCATCCTTTTCCTGCCAGTAATGATGACGATCCATCCACCTGGTGAGCAAGTTACCCACAAGGGGAACAAATAAAAAAGGGAACTATAAAAAAGCAGAGTGATAAAGGAATAGAGGCTTGAAAAACCATGGGTGTCAGTCATACTGATCTGGAGGGCATGCGGCAAAGCTGAGAGAGAAGACGGAGATGTAGTAAGGGTGGAGGCTTGATAAGAAGGCAGGAACAAACGAGCAATCTCAAAAACAAGATCGTGTGTGTGTGTGTGTGGGTGTGTGTAAGCATGTGTTCATATATTACTACACCAGAAGTCGTAAAAGAGCTGTCCATTGAGCTTTGTAGATGAATGTGTGTGTTTCTGTGCAGCTGCTTGGGGCTGAGGGGTTGGGGTGTGTATGTGTCAGTCAGCATTAATACAGTACACTGTATCAATTCACTAATATGTGCACTTTAGCAATCAGCGACATCAGAAAATTACACAGCACTCTTAGTTTGCTTTATTTGGGCCAAATGATTGAATGTCCAACCGCGTGATGTAAAAAGCACTGCTTTGCAAAAACAACCTCAATTTTACTGTTTTAAATGGAAAGACAGATTATATAAATGAATAGAGAAACAAATTAAAGGATGTTTACACTCTGGTTTTACCCCTTAAGAAAATCTGAAAAACACTATGGAGGGTGTATTCACTATTCATGAATGTGTCTCTCTTCCACTTGATAATATGATAACTGCAGAAAATGTGATTTTCCCAGTAATCTGATTAATGGGTTTACATGCATTTTTGTAATCGGATAACAGGAAACCTTTGAGTTGACTCGGGAAATAATCAGATTTCACCATTAGATTTGTTTTTTGTTTTTTAGCAAAGGTATAAAGACCATATTTAACATATTATATATGGGAGTATATAAGGGTGTCTTTCCTTGCCACTGTCGCCCTAGGCTTGCGCAGTTTGGGATTGGCCTTTTAAGATAATAAAATATTGAAAAGCTGCTTTGAGACAGTGCACCATTCTAAAAAGCATTATAGAAATTTGACATTGTCAATGACTGAGACCCAAAAATGTCAAACTTTGATTTATCACTCACATAATACTCTTTTTCTCTGGTCTTTAGTCCAAACTTTGTGAGCTTTAACATACCTTAGCCTTTTCACCCTTTCCCCTCCTGAGAAAAGTGTTTTTTTTGGCTGCTACCCTTCCAAAAAGAACATTCCTGATCAAGCTACTTCAAACTGAAAAGGGTCAACTTGGCGTGCCGATGAAGCTGCCAGATGCTGCTAATGCTTAAGTGTAATGGGAGCTGCGTTTACTTCATTAAAACTGCATACAAATTTCTTGTACTTTCTGGTTGCATTCTCATAAACAAACTAAAAAACAAGTATGTATGGTGGCCTAAGACTTTTACACAGTAATGTAT
>JAUZST010002553.1:0-43874 GCA_034779995.1 Parotocinclus haroldoi | reverse complement strand
CACACACACACACACACACACACACACACACACACACACACACACACACACACACATATATATATATACACACACATGGAAGTGGAAGTGCTACCCACCAAGCCACCGTGTCGCCTGCCAAAATCATTAACATAATTCTTATTTTATAGAGTGATGAAAAATCTTAGACAATTTAGTGAGTAGTGAAGGTGAAAAGTAAATAAAACGTTATTGGTAAACTCAAGGTTTTAACATAGATGCTAATGTTAACTGCAGCTACTGTTCGTTGTGAGATTTAATTGCCCACTTATCTACACTGTAGATGTACAAATAATGAAAAACACAATAAAATAGCGTATATCTTCACTGATTAAGGGCTTTTGTGAAACTGAATCACTTTACTGAATCATGAATCATGAATCGTTTGGTTCCAAGATGACTCCAATGTGTATATAGTGTTTTGTGCTTTGAAAGAACAGGTTTAATCTAAACATTTATGCTATTCCTGTTACACTGAAAATACTCACGCTCAAACATTGTAGTCAGCAGCCTCAGTTGATAGTGTTAGTTGTTTTGATGCTATTAAAAATAAACTTTATCCACTCAGTCTCTGAAGTTGTCTTCTGAGACTGGGAGTCAGTGCATCTATGAATCCTGGTCTATGCAACCAACAGAGCAGGTCCTGTTAACTGCTGTTAGCTTAGACATAATGCTAACAGGTACAGCATAGGTGACAAAAATCTGGAGCACTTTTGGAAAGCTTTTAGTGTCTGGCTAGTGCAAACCAAACAAGCTGTTTGGGAAAGACTCCAACAACACTTGCTAAATTCCATGTTTTTTCCCCACAATTTCACAATTTGTGGTAGGTGCCCCAGACATACAAAATTTTACATACATGTTCACCCGCTTTAATTTAGTTTTTTTGTAGCCAACAGTCATATTGAATATATATTTGGGTTGTAGATTTTGCAGTCAAGTCTTAAATTAGCTAATGAAATGCAACAGTGTGAATAACTGTTATATCTCATTAGCCTGTCACTTAGCTTTGTTATTCTGTGAATTGTATTTAGTTTAGCATTAAAAGTATATATGATGCTAGATTGAAATAAAGCCAGAAAGGTGCAAACCTGTGTTTTGATAGTATCTAGTAAAGTTGACTTTAACAAACCCAATAACCTGCTAATGTAATGCAACCTTACTATGTACATAGATAACTTGTATAGCTAATTTGCTAACCGCTATACTTTAGCTAGCTTTGGAAATACACATGCCACTTGTTTATAATATATCTGAACATGTAAATTCCTATACAATGGTACCTTGGTACTTGTCGTGAATTCACTGCAGCTTGTTGAAAACTGTAACTTATGAGTACTGAGCAAAATCTTCTTATAAGTAATAATGTAAATGAATCCGTTACAAACCATCAGAAGATCCACTCTTAAGGCATTATATGAATTAATGAAGCTCTATTGCACAGGTGCTCCCTGATTTATGAAGGGAATATGTTCAGACAAATCCATCATAAGTTACTATCATGTATCATGAAAACTAAGTTTAAGTGTTTGGTAGAGCGGTCTATACTGTATCATAGCCAAAATATGGAAAGGATACTATGGTAAGTAATGAAAAGTAAGTTAGTATTAATAGAACACTTACAGTAAGTGTTGAAAATATTTCATTTAAATTAGCAAGTCCAAGCAAAACGCTTACTCTGTTGATGAACTCCGGGAGCTAGCATGGCTGCTAAGCTAACTGCAGACTGTATGCTCAATTCAATTCAATTCAATTACTGTTTTGCTTCCAGTTGGCTATTTTTTCCATTTTAGGTTCCATGGAGACTTATTTGCAATGTGAATACAGTACTGTAGATGTAAGCCGAACACAATATAAATATCAAAGATCTTCTCTGAGGGGCTATTGCAAACCTGAATCACTGTTTACTGAATCCTGACTTGCATATTAAGGTCTGGCTGAAATTTTAAGCAAGTGTGCCAAATACAGAGCAAAATTCGAGACAAATTCTTTTGCCCAACTGAATCTGACATGTTCCAAGGTGGTCCAGGCTTAAGTTACCACCGCTTTAGTTGGGCCATCTCTGGTTAAATTATATTTAGTTCAAAATGTAATTAACTTACAAAAATCAAATCAGAGTATTTACTATTTTTCCAAACTGTAAATAACATTTAAGCTTACAAAATATTGTAACCTTGCCAGCGGCCTAACTAGAGACAAAAGATAGGAATACAAACATAATGTTACATTTGTCTAGAGATGCCCAAGCTGCAGATTTACCTACTGAGTCAGATTCAAGACCAGTACATCAGTTGTCTCCTGAATACAACACAGATGTTGGCTACCTATAAAGTTCTTTATTATCGGCTTGACTTTAACAAATGCTAGTGATGAACCATGTGGTGTTAGACTGCCATTTCTTTTGAAGTCATAATTAGTGCTGATTACACGATGCTTAGGCACAGCTCAGCATGTTAGTGGCTTGCTGTGGGCAGAAGCATTATAAAGCATGCAGTGCAAATGGTGATTTCTGACTCACTCTGCCCTCAGCCTAATGGCTACATGCATGTAGCTGCTTCTGTTCTTTCCACATCACTATATCATACCATTGTTTAGAAGCCTCAAAAGGCAGCTGTTCTGGCAAATCTTATGGCACAAAATATACATAAGGATTGCACATTGTGCAAGTGTCAGGCATGACAATGTGAGGAATACATTATATTGTATTGTAAAAAGAGACATTATAGTCCTGGTATGAGCCATAACGACTCCTAAATGCCACTGTCCAGCTTTTGGATTGATGCCTCACTCCTATTGATTCCATAACACCAAGAAGTGCTTACGATGAGTAAATGTGGACATAAATATGATAGCAGGATGAGGCTGGAATTGATAGTCGTGTCAGAGTGAAATAAGTCTATGGTCTCTAGGGTTTTTAATAGAGTTGTCTGTAGGCTGGTGGTGATTGATGAATTAGAAATCGCATGCTCCGATGCATTAAAATGTGAACTGTAGCATAAGAGAAAAACATACGAATATTCAACCAGCATATATCTCGATCACAGCGGGATTAGAGGAACCGTGGGCATCTCTGCAAGCGGTCTGGCTCACATTGTGATTTTGTCTCAGGCTGAGTCATTCGTGCATGTAATCTCTACAGTCACATTAAAGTGTTTAGATCGTATCAGGAACGCTGGAGGGTGCAGATTTAAATGGCGTAGGCAAAAAACATGACAGCTCTTGATGTGCATCTATCATTAAGTATCATTTGTAAATGATTTTCTGGATTTCTGCATTAATTACTTGTAAGATAGCTTAATCTTTATCCAAGGCATAATAACCTTTAGGCATGAATCTAAAATGAATGTGTTCCAGATAAATGTTCCAAATAAAGAGACCAATGGATGCAAATAAAGTCTTGTTCTTAGAAAAACAAACCGAAATGTTATTAAAATTCACATATTTACAACAGAAGCTTGAACACAACAATAATACAAAACACACACACACACACACACACACACGCACACGCACACACACACACACACACACGCACACACATACAAACCAAACGTGGTTTATGTTTAGGTTAATTCAGAATCTAGACCATAAGTGTTTTTTCTGCAGTAGCCCCTTTTTACAATCTTTAATGAATCTATATGAAGTTCATTGTTTAAAAATTAATAAATAAAGTGGCAAATGGCCTTTACAGTGCAATTATTAAATGAATAATATATTTTTCACATATACTGTGTAAAAGCATTCATTTGCCTTGTTTTCTCCTTGCAATAGCTCCATGACACCCCCACTTTGAGCACCACTGCCTTAACCCAATTAAAATTCACAGAAGGGCTTTTTTCATTGTTCAAGTCTCATCAGTAAGTACAGTAAATCGAGTACCACAAATTGAGCCTCTGAGCGAGGTTCTTAACACAAATGATTGGGCTGTACACTGTTAAGACTGCATGAGTTGTACGTTGCTTGAGATATGAGCATATACTACATAACTAAATGATAATATACACTCACTGACAAAAATGATGATATATGTAAGTGATTACAGGAAGGTTATGTTTATTGGCGAAAACTACAATTGGAAGGATGCTCCAATACCCTGTTAGGCCATCTCCATCTAGGATGAAATATGAAATTTAATCAGGAATGGAAGAATAGAGTTTCTGTATGGTATCCTGTAATACATTTGCTCACAGATGTCGCTTGTGTTGTCGGCAGATCAAATGATCCCTTCTACTGGTGGTCTGTCTGGACCCAGTGTCTAATAAGACCACACCTGTAATGATTTACATATCTGCCTAAACATAACTGCATGTTGGGTTTTACAGTAATCAGACATTTCTTTTTGGGTGCATTATTATTTTTGATCAATGTGTATGTTAATTATGATGACTTGGATGAAGATCAGTCCATAGTTATGACAAACTAATGAAAAAAAATCACTTTTTCTCAGTCACACTGACACACATTATTAACATTATAATTGCCATTGTCTTCACTGCATCTGGATTGGACTGATTACCAAATTCAGATATGGGAGTTACCCCGACTTTATCGCTTAATTGTCTTTCCTGAAACATCTTCTGAAATTCATACAAATTTCCCAACTGGCAGTTTGACTGCAGCGTATAACCTGGTAGGCTGAACGGGTAATCCAGTCCCATGAGAGCCTGCCAGTAAAATCTGCACACAGGAAGCTCAGTGGCAACAGCTCTATAAACTGCAGGAAAAAAATAAATGATGCAATAATTCTCTTAGTGTAAACTAGAAGTTTCTACATCATATCAATTCAGAAAGTCCTCTTTTCTTCTAGTAGCATTCTGGGCTGTGGTCTACACAGCACACATTTCAGTTGTGTGAATTTGGCCTGAACTCCGACCACAACTTTTTGTTAGCTCACTGATTAGACCATTGAGTTTCCTTTCTTTGTCCATAAATATAGATTGCATCATATTATTATCATACAAGATTATTTTTAAATCAAGGTTTCTCCAACCCAAACCTCTGTGTTGTGGCATTGTAGTATGTTTTTAATTGGTGGTGAATATGCCTATATAGCTTTGTTAAGATAGCTAAATCGTTCCTCATGGCTAAAATGTTATTTTCATCTTAGGGATTGCAGATCTTTGCTGTGTAAACACGTGTCTAATGACTGTTCACTTTTACCACAGAGGACTTTGTCCTATGATAAATGTGATCAATTATAATAAGAAAAAAAATCTGTTTTATCTTCAGACGGGATGACCGCCAGCAACTAATCAGCGCTGCGAATCTACGAGCAGAGGCAGGACTTTAGAGGAGGTAAATAATATTCGGTTGTTCTCTTTTCCTTCGTGTCTCTAACCTTTTCTCTAGAAACTGGTTAACTATTAATGCACATGTTATCGGGTCCATACATCCACTTAACTGTTAAGGTTTTCCACTAGACAGGGTTGTAACAGTAATTTACTGAACCTTCTGTAATTACTGTGAATGTTTGAATTGTGTAAATGGTAAAATGGTGTTTAAAAAAACTGTGTTCAAAAGTTTAGGCTTTCAGCTGTTTTTCTGACGCATTTACTGAGCATTTGCAGGTTTCCTGGGGAAATTCCCTTTAAGTTTCATTACCGTAGCATAAAAAGACTATTTGACTAATGAAAACGAAATTTTAATGAAATAACTGTTTCACAGAACTCAATTCACAGAACTGTTTCTGTAAATGCCACACACCTGTACTTAAAACAGATATTTAGTGTTTGGTGTCGATAAATAGCTGTTAAATAACGGTAACACATAAACAACATGCCGACAATGAGTGTCATGTATGATTAAAGGTGTTCGCAAAGCCTTTTTAGAAATTTAAAGGGTAAAAAATGTTGGGAGAAATAAAAGAAGTGTAGATGAGAGCAGTGAATCACTTTACTGCTATGTAAGCTGATCTGGTTAAGGACATATGCTACATTTAAATGTAATATGACTAACAGATGTTTACTCTGAGAAGCCAGTCGCAGCCCCTTTTCAACCAGCTGTTCATTTAGTCACAGAGCAGGTGACTGTTTGGAGAAGTCTAACAGCTTCTCTTACAAGATTTATCCAGAGCAACATACAATAGCGGATTGCTTAAAGGTCTAGGATCCTCTTCAAGGGTCAGCTTTGCAGAGCTGGGATTTAAACTCACAACCTTCTGATTCGTAGTCAAGTCTCTGACCAACTGCCCCCATGATTGGATTATATGTGTTGTTATTATATGTGTTGTTCTTATAAATACTGGATAAAGGTATGACATTTTTGTTGCGGTAAGACGGTAAGAAAATAACAGTGAGGACTCGCCGAAGGTTTTGGCACAGAGACTGGAACTGGTGACCGTTTGATGATAGGGTGAACAGTTTACATTCGACGCATATGGTGAGGTCAAATTTTCGATTCAATATTAATATGAAAAGTCAGTTTTGCCCAACATTTATCTAAAATTAACATCCTAACAGTAACTGACTCTTTGTTTCCAAGTGGTGGTGTTGTATATGCTTTTTGTGTATAATCTTTGTTCTAACGGTTATCACGTACAATCATGTCTTTACTTGTGGAGCACAGGTTTGTGACGAAACATCTTAGATGTGTATTCTTTTCTTAACTTCCTTCTTAAGGAAAAAAAAACCCCAAAATAACTACTCTTCAAATTCTCTTTTTTAACAATTGTCTTATTTTATCTTAACTAATGTAAATGGTATTCTTGAACACATTATGGTCTTAAAAGTTCTTAGCCTTACCATAGCCTCACACTTGGCTGAGACTATAAGTGTTGACAAGGTAAGAAGCTAAACTTTACCAAACAAGTTTAGTTATTGGAAATAAGGCCAACAAATGTTCAATTCAAAAGTTTAATTTAAACCTTTCATGTGAAGGTCATCCTTAAAACACAAAAAACAAATTTAAGTAAAGTAAATGGAGCAGATTTGGATTTTGTCCTCAAAATCTTTTCATTGGAACCCCCTTCAAGAATCCTTCAACAAGCTCCACGACCCCCCAGGCTACAGACGCATAAACCAAAAGAATAAACTGATTCATAGAAAATTTTATATAGACCTGTACTAGCATCCTTTCAAAAGAATAATAATTCTTCATTATGTGTAATAAGTGCCTATTCTTTTTAAGTAAAAGAACCTCTTTGGCAATCATTTTATTCAACTTGTGCAAATTGTATTTTGACAAACTCCGTGCAACTCGGAGCTAAAAAAGCCTTAAAGTTTGGCGACGTTTTCATTGCCTGTGTTCTCCAACAATCAAACCTTTAAGCCTACGTACAACAAATCCACAAGCAGAAGTCTACTGAGCTTTTCCTAGCTGTGGAAAAATTCTAAACAAAAGGACAAGACTACCTCAGTTGATTGTTGAGTGCCGGTTGGTTTACCCTGAGGGCTGAAGGACATTCCTCTGCACCAGGTTTGCACATTACGACCAAACAAATTAAATTCAATCGTAACGCGAACAGTAAAAGTTTGGCAAGATTCATTTTTTCCATTATGTAGATATAGAAGTACAGCCTGTGTTTTAATGCTGCCTGTAAAGCGAAGTTGCTGCCTCTTTTATAGTATAGCTACACTAGCATGGCTTGCTTCTCTTAATCTCACCGATGCCTATTAAATCTCCATAGATGATGACCTGTAGGCTGATCTCATTTCAGTATTTATTAGAATAGATAAACAAATGAAGATTTACCTCGATGAGAAGATATTTAGATCAGACAAATTGCCTCTGCCTGCAGTATGTTGGTGCATCTCTTTAAAGTACAAATGCAGTAAGTCAAGAACAGAGAACGTTCCGAGCGCGAGCCAGACAGAAAAAGAGATTTTATGCTCTTATTTGTGGTATGGTGTGATGAATGTCTGAAGATTCTCCTTGAGTTTCTCAGTAATTGGAAGCGAGGGATGTTGTGCTCTGCATATTTGCCAGAAGCATAACAGACTTTATTAGGAACCATAAAACACCATTAAAATTCACAACCGAGGGAGCACTGCCTACCCCTCCAGACTGATAAATTACTAACCTACTGTTCACGAAAAGTGGCCATTTTCTTTTTTTGCCTGCTTTCTAGGCTTGCCAAGCCCTGCAGCGTCCAAACCTCACGCCCTTCAAGGAATTTGCTCTTAAATGCAACGTTCTTTGCTGTGCCAACACAGATCGGAGAGGCAAAACATTTCTCGCTCACTGGAGGGATAGAAATCTACATGATGGATGTGCAGACAACAGGATGCTGATACAACCTGACCCATGTGCACATGTCACTCTGATGTATACAAGTGGGCGTCCTTTATTTCCTCTCAGCTTCATCTCCAGTGACTCGCACGTTGCCTCAAGGCAAAAGGTTTCCAAAGAAGAATATACTCCAAGTTACGGAGACAGACACTGAAAGCAAAGAGTGAAGCGGGATTTACACGTGAAAATATCAACATGATCAAATTAGCACTTTGATGTCCACAAGGCAAACCATGAAGTTCCTTCGCTGAAAGCACTCCAGTAAAGAGACCTTATATCTGAAACACTTTAATATAGGATCGTCTCTGGGGTCAAAAGTGTATGAAGACAGTCCTGAACTACTGGAGAATCAGAAATGCTCCACAATCCGAAATCGCTTATACAATCCTCGTCTAGTGACTTCTTGAATGCGAAGCAAAGCACTCCTTACCTACACTAACCTCTGGTTTATCGTAGATTTATGGGGTCTTACACTTTCCATTTGCCAATTATAAAAGGTACAAGAGCGTCTGGGACACTAGCCGTATTTAACCTCAGAGACTCTCGACGTGTATGGTCAGGGTTCTTGTGAGGGTGAAATCAGAGGTGGCTACTGGTAGGTCGCTGGATTGGTGAGTGAGTTCTTTTAGCTCCAGGGTGTGAGGATGGATACGATGTGTGGACCTGATGGATGACTTCTGGTTCTCGACTTTCATGAGAACGTCAATAGACCTGCAGACAGAGACGGAGACATGGTGAGGAGGGCAGGAAAACACACCGTGCATTATGATCAAAGCAGACAGAGAGGAAAAGGAGGCACGCTGGGTTCAGCTGCTCGCCTTTCTCCTCTCTTCTCATTTGCATTTTCATTGATCTTCTCGCTTATTTTGTTTTCATGCGGGTTTGCAATAAAACTTTCTGTCCCTCACATCTCATCTTTTACAGCCAGATGGAAGAGTCTAAAAGAAAATGAGGACTTTGTCTGTATTAATATGATACAGCATTTTGGTTTTCTTCTGACAGGTTCCGTTTTTAATATCTGTAGGTTTCAATTTCTCCTGCAGTTTCTCATTATTCCACATGCCTTTGAGAATCTCGTTTCACTGACTCCGTGGGACGACACTAAAAGTCCCACAAACACGTACATGAATAGTAGGAATTTGCAAAATGTACTCACTAAATTAATTTGTAAATATAATTTCACAGATTTGAATTAACTGAATTTCAATAGTTCCATCCCTCTATTGACAAATAAATATTTATGACTTCTCCACTTCCCAATGTCTTCCTGTAACTGGTGGTTTCAAGTGGCATTCAGTTTGTTAGGTCTGGATGGCAAGGACGTAAAAACACTGCCACAAATGTCACTGCAACACCAAAATCTATTATGAAGTTTGAAATATGTACAGAACATTGTTTTTCTTTATGTATAACATTTTAGGGTCTAAATTAGTAACACTATGGATGTCATGCTTCAGTTTATATATTTCATAAACCACCACCAGATATTTGACTTTATACTATAGGCATTTCCAGAACCTACCACATGGTAATATGTGCAGAGCTTGTATGATAATAGTCACTACATCATTTGTGGTGAAACATCCAGCTAACAGTCACATGTGGTCAGAAACGGACACAGGCTGAAGTTGTGTGTTTCGTAATGGAGAGTAACTGATAGCAAGTGTATCTTTTTAGCTTGGTAATATGTGTAGTGCTTGCACAGCAATAGTCTAAAAATAATATATGTGACCAAAACTATCCATCCAACAGTGTCCTGTGTACAGAAAAAAAACTAGAAGAGGTTTAACTGTGGCTGCCAAGCTTCAAGCTGATCGCTGTATCATGTCAACTCAAGTCAAGTCAAATTTAGTAATATAGCACTTTTTAACAATGGTGCATTGTCTCAAAGCAGCATTACAATCTTATATCATCTTAAAAGGCCATTCCCAAGTTGAGCAAGCCTAGGGTGACAGTGGAAAGGAAAAACACCCTGAAAGTAGAAGGAAGAAATGTTGGGAGGACCAAGACTCAAAAAAGGATCCATCCTTCATGGGTGGCCTAGATGTTAATTAAGTGAATAATTAAGAGTATATTACAGAAACAGTAAAATTAAGTAAATAATACAATTTAAATCAATATTAATATTTAAGTTAGTAATAAAATAAGTAACAAAATAGATTTGAAAACAAAAGGGATTTTAAAATCAGTCTTTAGTGGGAGGTCCTTGAAGGCACATCGTCTCTTGGTGACTAAGTGATGGAGGGAGTTACTGTACTCTGGAGGGACTGGGTTCTGTTGATAAAGACTAGTAGAGTGATGCTGAGGTGGAGGAACATCTAAGTGTGTGGTGCTGGAACTGGAACTGGAACCTTTCTTCGGAGAGAATGTGGTCAGTAACTGCACACAGTATTTAAAAGGGTGCTTTTGTACCTGATACACTTATGTCACTACAATGCCAGTGTTTTAAATATGTTGTGAGGCAAGTGACTACCTGTGCATAGGTAACAGACAGTAATAGAGATTAAAGTGTGCAGAAAGAAGATGATGCACTAAAGGAAGAAAAATAAAATAAGGGGAAATAACGGGAAAAAATAAGGTACAATGAAACAATTCCAGTTTTCCGCTTTACTTTCTTATCAAACGTTTCCCTCTCTTTAATACTACCATAAGTCTTCTCAGACTTATATTTTAAGTTTCTCTGTATAAAACATATACACAGCTTAATACCATTACATACTACACCTCTAACTTTATGGCCCAGTGACCAGCTCCACGGTTTACTTCCTTAAATGGGGAGGGGGGCGTTAAAACTGTGCATAGCTAACAGTCAGTTATAGAGTTTAAAGTAATCTCAAAGCAAACAAGGAAAAAAAGAATGAAAGACGGAAAAAGGAAACAAAAAGTATCAAAAGTTAGGATTACAGATCGGAAAATAAAGGGAAAAAATAGATATTTGATTAACAAGTGTGTCATTATTGTGACTGTACAGCTATAACTGTAAAAAAATAAACAATTTGACGTAATTGATGTGAATTTAAATCTGTGCAACACCAGTTACTATTCACCTCACAAGCAAGACACCACAGTTGCATTTAGCCTTGATTGATGGCTAATTGTTTCAAGGCTGAGTAGAAATCCATGGCGTGTCCCTCATTTTCCTCCAAAGTGAACGCTTTTACCCACCCGACACACTCCCAGAGGGATCAGCATGAAGCAAGCAGCAGCGACAAACAACAGCTGGCATGTAAATATATCTTATTAAACATGGCCTCATCTCATTCTGCTCCCCTGCTTGTGCAGACTGTGACTGTGTCCAAAGAGCCAAGAGATTTAGAGATGCTGGTCATATCCTGAACGGCCATCAACACCCTTCATCTGCCGATTCCCATAGTAGCTATAGCCCATGTTTGCCCTTTAATCTGATCTGGCCCTGCTGACGAGCTGGTGGCTCCTAAGACTGTTTAATCAGGAGGGGCTGAGCAAAACTGAGTGAGATGAAAATATCCTCCACACCATTACACCACCTCCACCACCAGCCTGCAATGTTGATATAAGGCAGGATGGATCCATGTTCAAGAAACCATCGTCATTTGACAATTATTTGCACCTAGAGAACCGCCACTCACTAGACATGCTCTTACAGACATGGGAATTCATAGATTGAGAAGAGGTGGTACAGTACAGAGCATGTCTCTTGATGTGTGGAAAATGGTTCGCAAAGCAGACGACGAACAGGAGCGATTGCATTTGGGCATGCTAAAGGCTATATTGTGGAGGAATTAGCTGAACTTGCAGGCGTACTGAAGTGTACAGTCATACTGGTCAGTGGCAAAAATCTCAGTCTACAGGAAATTCTAATCATAATAGTGGCCGAATGACAAAACTGAACGGATAGGGACCACCGCTATGTTTAATGGCTTGCAAGTCAACACAGGTCGTTCACAGACAATTTCTAAATGTGTTTCTAGAACTGTGTTCTGCATGCATTGGTCCTGCCGTCAATGAGGACAGTGTCCAAGTGGAGCTTCAAGATGAAGGAAGTTATGTGAAATGTGAAAATCTAAATTTAAAACACAATGCCTACATGGAGCTGCTGGGCTTACTTCAAGCAGACTTTACAAATGCACTGTATATACAGGATGAGTCAAAAGACACAAGACACTCTTATTTCAGAAACAACAGGGACAATTGCATATCTGAATCTGAATACCCCAGCAAGTAATGGGTGAGGGGGACTATCTTTAATGATATCACTGGTACTTCGAAAGCTGCCATACTGAATTAAGGGCAGGTTTTTGCAATGGAAAGGTGGACACATAGCACTTCAAAGAAGAAATGTCTCAGAAATGGATTGCTGCAATCAGATTCGTAGTACCATTTATGGTTCAAAAGTTATTAACACAAAGTTCAAAACTTTTGTTTTTCGTCACAGGTAAGTGAAGATGGAAATGGCGATTCCGATGTCTGGAGAACGCAGCAATTGTATCATTGAATTCAACAACCGATACCGAGAAAGAAAACCAATTTCATGTGACATGTCCGGTGTCTTTTGACTCCCCCTGTATATTTACGCATCCACAAGCAACCAGTGATGAATACAGAAGCCCATACCTCCTCTAAGATGATGTCCTTTAAGATGGCTCCTTGGGCAGTGGCTAAAACAGAAAAGAGATCAGATTCCATCAAGGAATGTAAGAGTCACATACACAAAAAAAAACACAGATTGGTCAGAGTGGCCATGAGTATCTGATTGGCTTTTCAATACCTGAAAGCTGGACAATTCTGATTTATTAAACTGTTAAATACAATGCAAAAGTGCAACAATGCAAGGTGTACAGTATTAGGGCTTCAGAACTGTCATGTCTAAATTGATCATGAATTGACAGGCCAGAAGACAGCGGGGCCACAGGAAACAGCATTGGATATCTGACTGCACTCTCAGACTACAATACAAATTTAATGACACAACATTGCTCATTCGTCATTCATTTTCTATACATGTCAGTTCAGGGTCGTGGGGAGCTGGGAGCCATCTGGCAGCATAGAGTGCAAGGCGGGAAACAAACTTGGTTGGAATACCAGTCATTTGTACACCACGAGCGTGAGCACACACACATGCAAACGCTACAAAGGCAGAGGGTCCCTGGAGTTGTGAAGTGACAGCTCTAACTGCTGCAATGCTGTTCCAGCCCGTGTTTTTGAGCATATCACATAAACAGAGCATCACTACATGCACAGGCAGCGTGGTGGTTCAGTGGGTAGCACCGCTGCCTCTCAACAAGAAGGTCCCAGGTTCAATCCCAGGGTGGATCGGCTTGGGTCCTTTCAGTATGGAGTCTGAATGTCCTCCCCGTGTCTACATGGGTTTACTCCGGGTACTCCCGTTTCCTCCCACAGTCCAACGACATTAGTGTTAGGTTAATTGGTGTCTTTAAATTGTCATTGACTTGTGTATGCAAAACACTTCAGCCACGTAACTGGAAACAGCTGCACGCCGGTCCCAAGCTCAGATAAGTGGGAAAGGGTGGAGAAAGCAATGGCAAACTATTCCACTATCCTGCCGAAATACTTTATGGATCACATCGATGAAAGACAGAAATGTGTGGAGATCGATGATCCATCAAGTGACCGAGAGTCACATGTGTAGACATTTTGTGTCAATCATCCTCTATTCTTTTATCAATGCTCACATGGTGATGGCTGGAGATGTTTGGCTGGTGAACTTTTTCCAGTCCAGTAGTGACACTGAGGAGGAATTAAAACTCCAGCAACATTGCATTGTCTGATCCTCTCATACTAGCACAACACGTAGTAACACAGCACCACCACATCAGTGTGAGTGCAGTGCTGGCTGGGAATGATCCAGCACCCAAATAGCACCTGATCCTGGCCATTAGAGGGCGGAGTAAAGGGGACTAACCAGGTACGTCGTAGAAGCAGATGGGCTGCAGTCTGCAATTGTAGAACTAAAATGTGCAGTAAATATTACAACTTAAATGAAGAAAAATCAGACTATTATAATAGAATAGTGTTATATGCAGAGTATAAGCTAAAACATTTAAAATGCCTAAGACTTTTGAACAGGTTGGCCTATTTGGTGCTTAGTGGGGGATCTGGTTCCCCAGAGTTCTGACAGCTGCTTCGATTGCCAGTTTATTATCAGCTGACTTATTATCCACCACAATGCTTCAGTAGGAGTGTGACATAGTTTTGGGCACCGTGGTCAGTTCTTTGTTTCCCTCTGTGTGCATTTTGTGATTATTATGTGGGCATGTCAGGAAAGCCTCTGGACGTGTGTGTCATTTTGTGTCTGCCATTTGCTTCTCATTGAGTATGTGTACAGTGTGTTTGATGAACCAAAAGCTTGTTTCCCCTCCCCTGTCTTAGAAGTGTTTCTGTTTAGCCCCTTAATCACTGCTAGACTATTTTCTATTTGTGTTTCCTACCTTTCGAACTTACTTGTGTTATGTAAGGTCCAATGAATACAAAAAAACAACTGTTCTGTCATCTTGTCCTGGAGCAAGCCCAAAAAGTGTATAGAATATTTAATGTGCTGTTTAACAATTCATAGTAGATTCTTGATGTCACCTTGCCAAAATGGGCACATAATGACGTTAGTGTGCCTTATATAACTAACAACAGCCTGTTTTAATAACTAATGTTTACTGTGTAGAGGTCTGTAATCACATCACACAACAGACAAAAGTGATTGTTTCAAAGTTCGATCTGGTATGAGTTTGCTGCAGGTGCTATTCTATTATCAAAGCTTTAGGGCTGCTGAGCGACCGAGGTGAAACCCATTTTCTCACCATTTCTATTTTTGTTGTTCAGCCTATCAGAGATAAACATAGATTTAAAAAAAAACAACTACGAGAAACAGACTTTGTTTTTTTTTTATTTTAAGGGGTGCTTCAACACTTAGAAGGCAGAGACTCGAGACTCATTTGTCTCAGATCAGATCTCATTTGTAAACTTGAAACTTTTTAAATGCAGTGCGTAAGACACTGGACTATGGACCAGAAGGTCCAGTGTTCAAATCCCACCTCTGTCACGCTGCCACTTTTGGGTCCTTGAGCAAGGCCCTTAACCCACCATTGCTTGGATTATAAGACTATATCAGTTGTAAGATGGAAAATAATGAAAATAGTTACATTCTTTGTTATTGGCCGAGCCAAGTCTTTTTCTCAAAGTTGCAGGAGTTTGTGGTAAAAATATCCAATCATATAACAAATCCTTTCCATTCTTTTTGACACCATTCTTTATGAGTCTCTCTTCTTCACAGTCTTCGATGTGTGTCGCATTTGGACCGGGTGATGATATGTTTGAAAGCACCAGGATTATTGGAGAGAATATCTACAAAAGGGCAAAGGTATTCGAAATACTTAGATCATTTTTTCATAGTCTGTAGATTTGTCCTATAAGGTCTATAACACACTGTGTTTATGTGTAGGAGCTGTACGGAGGTGCTCAGCAGGAGCTACATGGGAGCGTCCATGCTGCACATCAGTGGGTCAACATGACGGATGTAACTGTCCAGTTTAACTCAACGCACAGTGTGAGTAAGAGATTTAAAGATTTACAATGTTGTTGTTTAGATTCATTTTATCGGTCAGGAATGCAGACTAGAAAATTCATGTAGCGGTGAGTCAATGTTTCCATTTATATTTTATCGTGTATGTTTATGTGAGTGTTTAAGAACTTTTAAGGGCTCATTCCCAACTTTTATGGTTTACTGAGCTATAAATGTGAGACGATAAAAAGACCATATTCTAACCAGGTGAGAGAAAGAAGTGGAAGGCTTAAATCAAATGCCTTACAGATCCCCAGTTGACAGTTAAACTGGCAGATTACCCCCCAAAAAATTCCAATGGGACTGTGGCTAAGCAGTGAAAGCTCTGGACTCTTAACCTGATGATATATGGTTCAGATCCTAACACTGCTACGCTTCCACCGTTGGGCTCTTGGGTAAGCATACAGTTACTCTTTCTTTTAGTTCATTGCAGACAGTATATAACCAAAATATTTCACGGTTTTTTTCTGGTCAACTTCATTTCATTTGTTAATGAACATCCATTCCAGCTTTTCAGGCCTGCAACCCTTTGCCAAAAAAGCTGGGACGGGTTCATTTAGGGCTAGAAATTGAGTGAGAAAAAAAAACCGAAATAACTACATGACTTCAAACAGGTGTTGCCAACAGGTTATTGTAGTTATGATTTGGTACAAAAGCAGCATCCAGGAGTTGCTTTCAAGTCTGAGGAGCAAAGATGGACAGAAGATCTCCAAAATGATTGCAACGTTTAAAAGCAATTTTGCTCAAAGAAAGATCGGAGGTGATGTACATATTTTTGCATAATCTTATTGAGCGATGCAAGAAATCTGGAGGAATCTCAGTTCATTAAAGGCAAAGGCGTAACCCTATGGCAAACTCCTGTGATCACAGATCGCTTGTGATGGACGTTAGTAATCGCTTATAGAATAGTGTAAATAGCTTAATAGAACCACATGGGCAAGGGATTACTTTGGTGAACCTTTGTCAAGAACTACAGTACAGAGTAACATTCAGTAATACCACTTAAAACTTTACTGTACAAACAACATGCCTCATGTCTAGAAACAGCATTTACTTCTCTGGGATCAGGGGCATCAAAGATGGTCCATCACATACTGGAAACATGTATTGTAGTCAGACCAATCAGTAGTCCAAAAAGAAAGATTTTGGCTTTATACTGACTGCAATGAAGGGCATTTCGGTGGGTAGCACCGCTGCTTCACAGCAAGAAGGTCCCGGGTTCAGTCCCAGAGTTTAGGGATCTGGGTCCTTTCTGTGTGGAGTCTGCATGTCTTCTCTGTGCCTACATGGGTTTACTCCGGGTACTCTGGTTTCCTCCCACAGTCCAAAGTCATGCGTGTTAGGTTAATTGGCGTCTCTCTTGTTGTGCTTGACTGCGTGTGTGCCCTATGATGTATTGGTGCCCCGTTTAGGGTTGTTCCTGCCCTTGCGCCCAGAGTTGCTGTGTGGATCAGTAGTATGTTAATAGAAATCAGCTTTTTTCAATACAAAGTAATTTCTTTCTTTCTTTCTGTCTTTCTTTTTCTTTCTTTCTTTCTTTTTTTCTTTCTTTCTTTCTTTCTTTCTTTTTCTTTCTTTCTTTCTTTCTTTTTCTTTCTTTCTTTTTCTTTCTTTCTTTCTTTCTTTCTTTCTTTTTCTTTCTTTTTTTCTTTCTTTCTTTCTTTCTTTCTTTCTTTCTTTCTTTCTTTTTCTTTCTTTCTTTTTCTTTCTTTTTTTCTTTCTTTATTTCTTTCTTTCTTTCTTTCTTTCTTTCTTTCTTTCTTCTTTTCTTTCTTTCTTTTGATAGTTATTGCTTATATAGACCAATACAGTATGTTTTGGTATTTCTCCTGTGTAGCCCTAGACCTCTGTACAATATGTTACACCTACAGAATGCATATAAATATGAAATCAACTGTGTTATACCACTGCCAGGCTAAGACATGTAAACCTGCACTTGGTCACAGCTTTGCTGCTGGAACAATAGACGGCGGAGGAGGCCTCAACTTCACACAAGGTATGTTAGCTTTGTGCCTTTGAACTAGTTCATGCAATAGAAGTGTGTAGATGAAGTTTAGTTCCTGACTAATTCTAAAATCAGTGCTTACATTCACAGAACTCAAATCCTAGTGTGGACACTTTCAGATGGCTCTCCACTAGGCTTGGGTGATAATGGGAATTTAGACAAGTGTCTAGATCGTGAATTACAAAACGAATTTACAAATGAATTTAGGAGGTGCCCCACAGAAGCACCACGTGATGGCCATACATCCAAGGCAAATAAAATGCTGTGAAGTCAAACATGCTTAGTTGTTCAAAAAATATTTAGAATACATAGTGCAAAGTCAAGTCACAGAACAGGCTGCATGCTGCGCTGTGGACTTTTTGCAAAGCCTGCCAAAACCATTGAGGTTTCTTCATCAGTAGAGGTCCTTGGATCTTCCTGTGGTTTGTCCACAGTGCCAGTTTCTGTGAATTTGGCTATGAAGGATGTAACAGTGCTGTGTGAAACTGGTGATCGTTCTGGGTGTCGGTTGTTGCTATGTCTGTTGAAGTCTGTTGCTATGATACGGCAGCTGCGTTCAATTCCATCTTCAGTTGCCTGTGACGAACAACAAAAGTTCTGAACTTTCTGTTTTCATAACTGTTGAACCACAACAGATTTTGCCAATCTGATTGTTGGAATCGATTTCTGAGACAATTCTTTCTCAAGTCTTCTTTGATATGCTAAATGACCATCTTCCCAATGGAAAAACTTGGCCTTGATCCGATATGACAACGTTCAAGATGACAGCCATGTTCCAAACATAGCCTAAAAGATAGGCCCCCTCACCCACTGTCTGCTGGGTTATTCAGATAGGTCATTTAGCCTTTTTTGGTTTTTGGATAATTCAAATGTCATGTGGCTTTTGACACCAACATAGCAAAGACGGTCCTCAACTGTACACGGTGTTAATAAAGAAACAAAATAACAGGACAATGCCTATAACCAGCATGCAACTCGCATAGTGTTGGTGATTGACCAGCATCCGGAAAAAAAAACACATGTTGATTTTTAGCAGGGGAACTCAAACAGTACTTTGAGCAACACTGAGAACGCGCCTCCAGGAACACAAAGTGGCATCAGGAGAATCTTTAGAAGGCCACAATCATTTCTTTTCTGTTTTCTTGAACTAAATTCTTTGCACTTTCAGAAAGACTGAATGACCAGTCACGATTCCATCCTTTAATAGAGATCTAGTGTTTATATTGAAATGAAAATGAGGGAGCAGCTCTGCAGAGAGACTTAACTTGCACGAAAATGTACATTTTTTTAGAATATAAATGTTTTCTCCTGCTGCCTGCTGACACCGTAGGTCTGCATGCTGACTTCAGCAGTGGAGTCTGATTTATTCTGTGCACTGATGCCATGTTATTGGGCGGCATCTAAAGAGAATTGATGCATATTTATACCAGAGAACAGTTTACTGAACAGAGCATGGTTGATCTCATTGTGGCTTTGCTCCTCCTTCAGGTTAAAAATCAAGCAATACTCGTTGATATGCTGCTTACAACGTGCAGGAAGGTGGCGCGTCCAACCTTTATCGTTATGTCCATAAATTTGTGTGTACAGGGTCAGTTGATGGGGATCCATTTTGGGATGGTATTAGGGATGCCATACTGAGCCCTCCCTCCAAAGAGATTCAGGACTGTCAAGAACCCAAACCCATTCTCTTCCAAACAGGAGAGGTGAGCACGTTATCATTTTGAAACTATTTGAAGTAAATTTGGGTAAAACTGCTAAATCTCTTGTGTTTTCCGCTTATAGTTGTCGTGGCCCCTCCCGTGGCACCCAGATATAGTGGACGTTCAGATTATTACCATTGGCTCAGTGGTAATAGTGGCAGCCCCAGGAGAAGTGACGTAGGTGGACAGAGACATAGAAATTATAATTTGATCAGTATTTTACCTAGGTGCTAATAGAAGGTCTTCATATTTTGCCAGCACAATGTCTGGAAGAAGGATCAGAGAAGCCGTGAAACAGGTAAGAATGAGCACACGTACTGTACGCTAAAGAACAATGCTTAGTTGTCCTAATTTGTACGTATTCGGGGTAATCTGTCTAGTCTGAGATAATTAATTTATTTCTGTTTTTGCTCAGATTTATGGACTGACTGGTGTCAGGTTTTTGAGCAATTAAATAAGATCTCACTAATCTGGGTTATAGAGGTAACGTCTCTAATCTTCAAAGATCGGTTTGTGTTGACTATTTAAACCGAAAAACAACCTTAAAGAAGTTCAAAAGACAACCGATGGATGCTACACAACGTTAGATCATCAGTCCAAATCAAGACAAACTGTCTACAAGAAATCTAAGACTAAGACTTAAATTTAGTTCGGTTGCTACTTTACATTAAAGTGATACCTGTAAGGCTACACCACTGTCACATTTTGCATATTGAAACAGTAACGACTAAGTTGATTAGTAGATCTTTTTCAGTAAAAAATGAGTTTTAAATGGAGCTTAAAGGAAAGTCTGCTTTAGGATGTTCATAGATGTAATGTCATTTATGCTACTTTTGATTTGAGGCAAAAAACAAGCCGGTGCCATTGAGTTAGTTTCTTGACTCATAACTTCACTATGAATATATATTTACAATTCGTAGAGTTAGATATGGAATCCCTCCACCAGTCTGGGATTCAGGTTTGCTTTGAGAAGGCACTAAATGAAGTCCTGTTATTATTTGATTGTCTTAACTTAAAAAAGGCCCTACAAACATTTATTAGACCTGAACTTTGGTGTTTGTTAGGAAATTCTTTTGACTGATCCTGCTCTAGCTTGGGTCCGTTTTCTGATTGTCTTATGTTCGCTGCTTTAGGAAATGGTTGCAAGCAGTGCATTCGCCAACCCTGAGGTTATCATCACTGGTCTGTGCAACACCTACACGCACTACATCACGACCTTCGAAGAGTACCAGGTACACTACCTCATCAGCTTTTATTTAAAGCCCCATTTGAATAAGCTTAAATAATAAGGACGATTACAATGGATGTTGTTTGTTGCTTAATTCAGGATGCTCAGAACAGAAATGTTTAAGCCCAGTCAAAGTCTTGCGCATAATACTATATTTAGCCAATTTGTGGTTGACTTTCATGGTTTTTAAATATCTAATATCTATTAATAGCGGTCTTGTTCATTCACAGATACAGCGATACGAGGGGGCTTCCACTATCTATGGGCCTCACACTCTGTCAGCTTACATTAAGCACTATCGAGGCCTGGCCAAAGCCATTGCAGAGGCAAGAAACCATTCATTAAAAAAGTACATTGTGGCTACCAGCATGTTTGGCTTTGAAATTCCGGCATCTTTTTTTCTGGATTGCTTTTGTCTTTAATAGGGTAAGATTGGAGAATTGGAGAAAGGTCCTGAGCCTCCATTCTTTAGCAGCAATGCGCTTATTTCTCTGATTCCATCTCCACCTGTGGATATAGCGCCGGCTGACACCACCTTTGGCGATGTTTTGGAGCAAGTCAGTCCTTATTATATACCGGTGAGTCGAATGGGTATTGTAAAGGGAAAAATCGAATCAATTTATCTGATGGTAAATTGTTTCAAGGAATGGTTTGGATAGTGGTCTTGTATTCAATGAGTACTTGGACGTCCCTTGTATTGAGCACATACAGTATTTTGTTTCTCACTTGTACTACCACGTACTCTGCTCACGTCTCACAGTTTTTCTTCTAGCACATACACAATATACAGTATAAATATGCAAACAATACGTAGCTGTATCACAAATACAACAAATACAACATTAGAACACTAATGATTGATTATTGACTGAAACGAAGGATCATTTTGAAGAAGATCAGCCAGATTAGACAGTCTTACGGTCATATCCAGTTGTTATAGATCAGAGGGCACATACAGGTAGTGAGGCTACAGACAAATCAGTACAACTTACAGTAGGACAGGTACGTGCACTACTAAGTCATCCACACAAACACAAAAAAGCCTTTCGCCGAGTTAGAACAAGCAAGTATGGACACAATCGTTAAGGTAGTTGTACACACACACATGAATGACACTTCCGCACTTAAACACCTATCTCTGCTCGTGGAACTGCAGGCTGTTTACAGCCACAAGTTCAGATTTAAAGGCCAAGATCGGCTGATCGTTACATGGTGCTTACCTGCCAACTAACACCAGAATTTTCTGTAGACTGAGAGTTCTGCCACTGTTGGTAAACCCGTATGACCGTACGCTTCGAAACACCAAATTCAGCGACTTCCTTCACACTATGGCCTTTGGTAATTCCAAATGCATTCGCTCCTTTTGCCCAATCATTAACATCTGCGTTCCATACATCGAACGAGACGTTCACTGCACTGTACCACCTCTTCTCATTCTATGAATCCTGTTAGACACCGTGAAGGTATTTATAGCTTGATCATTCTCATGCAGTGCCATTTGCAGGACCCTGAAGTTACTACCACGCGATAGTAAATATGCAATGTGACATCACTTGTCAGTCGTTCTTGTGGCACCTATTGGTTAGGTAGTGGATTAGGGTATACAAATACTCTAATATGATGCAGCGGGAATTCATATCAGTATTCAGTTTGCCACATCATAGGCCAGGTAGGTATTTATCTTCCTGATATCCAAAATTGCTATAACCTGGGACCTGAGTGAGACAAAAGCTTAATTAAAAGCTTTTTGCCTTTGACTACCCCTTCTACGTCTGCAGTCTCTGTTCTTAAGTTGCTCCTTTTGTAAATGTGTATTTGTGTTGGTGCAACACGAGTAGACACACATGATAGAGATAAGGGTGCGAGAGGGAAAGAGAAAGAAAGAAAAAGGGAAAGAGAGAGCAAGAGAGAGCTGGCACTACTTTGAAACAATCATCTGATTCTGAGCGTTCGTTTTCAGAAACGTGGAACATTTGGGGATTTGACTGGACGGTAAAAATGTTGTAACTTGTTACGAATCTAATATTGTTGTGTTTGTGCAGGGAGAAGTAGCATCAGTCACTTTTGTAGCTGGAAATCCCAGGAACTCAGGAGACATTGTAAGCCAAACGATAATGTTGTTAATGCTGCTGTTTCCTTCATTGATTAACCTGCTGCCTGCATCACAGTTCCTAACCTATCCTTTTCTGATATCAGAGAGACAAGACCTTTGTCACAGTTGAGAGGTTTCACAACAGCACCGATACATGGGTCGTCGTACACACAGATGCATCATGGGAGACGAGGTAATAGGTCTTTAACTAGCCTTTCATGTATTTGCACTTCGATTACGTTCTGGCGGTAACACTCTTTGCTTATGGACTAACCCTTTGCTCTTTGTAATAGCAGCTCCAGAGTGATTGTGTTTGTTTGAGGCACATCATTTGTGTTTATATAACAGAAGGCAGCCTCATCATGAGAACTTATTTTACTAGTAATAAACTGAGGTGATTTATGACTTTTTTTCACTTGAAATGACATAACATAGGGGAATTATCTAATTAACATACGTATGCTTATGAATAATCGCATGTGGTGACTTTGTCTACTTTTCTTGAAGTTCTAACTATCTGCTATCTGTCAGTATTACACTGCATAAAGGTTGCATATTATTCCTATATCTAGCTATGGTAATAAAAATAGAGTGAATGTGTCCACCTGGGTAGAGCATGGGGGTGTCCCATGTGTTATGTCAGTGCTACTGCCCAATCCCCCACCCAAATTGCAGTACCACTATACTCTTACGTTTAGTCAACTCGAGGCATATTGTTTGATATAACGCTTATCTAAAAGGCCAATCCCAAATCGAGCAAGCCTGGAGCGACAGTGGAACGGGAAAAACTCCTTGGGAGGACCAAGACTCAAAATGAACCATCCTCATTGGATGGCCTAGATGTTAACCGAAAGAGTTTTGTTCACTTTGACATCTTTGACCTCGATCAACAACGCTTCTGATTTGGCCATGTGACTTGGAGGGGCGGGGTTTTGAAATGCAGTACTGAAGATGTAGATATTGTAGGTTATACACAGTAAAAACTGATGATTCCTAATGCATGTTCTCTATGCCCTGCATTTTCATACTATAGAGAGCAAAGTCGGCCTATAAGGAACAGACTTGGTGATGCAATTATTTTGGACGCTTAAACACTTTGCTCAGTAAAACGCAAGCACATGCACACAACATAAAACATGCTGTACCTGCTCAAAGTAATGTTTTGCATTAAAACAAGTATCATTCTGGTAATGGCAAGGCCTCATCAGTCCTTCATCAGTGATGTCGAAATGTTGCGGAGCAGCAAACATGAGAGACGTGATGAAAATAGTTGTTGAATGATGCTTTTATAGGGCGACAGGGTGATGCAGGGGTTAGCATTGCAGCCCCACAGTTCTGTCCATCGATTACACACAAAGAAAAATGATACAATATTCATTAAAGATGGCCGGCACGGTGGCTCGGTGGGTAGCATCGCTGCCTCACAGCAAGAAGGTCCTTGCTTCAATCCCAGGGTGGAGCGGCCTGGGTACTTTCTGTGTGGAGTCCGCATGTCCTCCCCGTCTGTGTTGGTTTACTCAGGATACTCCGGTTTCATTCCAAAGTCCCACAAGACGTGTGTGTCTCACAGCCTCACGGCTCCAAGAACCCCCCAGTTTGATCGCGACCCTGGGTTCCACCCGTGCGGAGTTTGCATGTCCTTCGTGTGTCGGCATGGGTTTTCCCTGAGTACCCCAGTTTCCTTCCACATTCCAAATACATGCATGGTAGCTTTCTCTTTGTTTTTAAAATGGCCTAAGAGTGTGAGTGTGAAAATGTATGTGCCCTGCGATATATTGGCATCCTACCTAGTGTTGCTCCTGCCTTGCACCCTGTGCCACTGGCTAAGGAGCGGCCTTCCCACAATCCTGACTAGTAAAAGGCCAAAACAGCTTGTGGTGTACCAGGACCAGGATTGAGACACTGCTTTATCCAGTAAATAAAATGCTGAAATCGTTTAGCCTCCAAACAACGAATAACCAATCAATTGTTCTCATGAATTATTTAATAATTATAGCCATGAGCTTAGTAGCCTATTAATCATGACAGTTCTGGCAGACGTCCTTATCCACAGTGGTTTATAATAGAGCTGTTAAAGGTCAAGGGTTGTGCTCAAGGACACAATGGGGATGGCTAAATGTTCTTTACTACTAATCAGCGGCGTTGTAAGGATATGTAGATAAGGGCATGTGCAAAATTTTGTTAATGTACTTATTGGACATGGGATTGAACTCACAACCTTCTGAAGTTTAACCAGTGTGCCACCAATTAACGAGACCACCTTAGATGGTTTGAGTGTGGTCAAACGTGCTATTATTGTGCAGATCCAGTGTCAAATTTGGAGACAAATGGAAAAACATAACTTTTAATAACTCCTAAAGCCTATATGATCTACTAATCTCAAATTACAGGTACAGATCATGTTCGTCTGCTTGTCTGGGATGATTACATAACCAGTCAGGCCTGTTTTTTTTTTTTTTTTTACACCTTGTTTAGAAACCCTGCATTACAACGATCTTTTAATAGCTTCTATAAACTGTGAATAAGATATAGAAAGGAAGATTCAGATCCAGATAATTCGTTGTACTCGTTAAAATTTAACTGTAAAGCCTTTTTTTCGTACCTTGTCTATTATTAAAACTGGTGGACATTGAACGTGCTCTTGTAACTTTGTAACACGTTCATAAAACATTAATAGAGAGTGTGTTCATCATTTCTTAGAGATTAAAATCTTGTTAGAGAATAAAGTCTCCACTATTAGGGAAGACGTTGTAACCCGTAGGCACGTTTTTATTTGCGTTGGTTACAAAAAGGTTTTACACTATCCGTTTACTTAAATTCTGTGAATAAAACATTTTTATATGGTGACACCTTTTTTTTTACGCTACGTAAAAAAAGTTTTTACACTTTGCCTGTCTTATAGTTTCACGATTACTGTATAGCATTTTGAGTGGCCGGTTACAGAGATCCGCCCAGGATTTAACGAATTTATTGCTTGCAAAATTTAAGTATACTGCTCTCAAAAAATAGGGGATATTTCTATATGAAATATCCCATAATGTCATATCCCCTCATTTTTGTGAGCAGTGTAGATAACCAGTCCCGTTTCCTTTATTGCTGTGTTTGTAGACTTTTAAGTTGCAGTTATCCTAAAATAGTAATAATACGGATTTCCTCCATGTGGCTTAAGTCTCAGTTAGGTTGGATTAACTTGGAATGCTGGAACTGAAATGAACTACCAGAGGAAAGTCTTTTTTCCACCTGCCACACCGTCTTCCATTTAAGCGAAAGGGCTTTTCATTTGTGTCCACTGTGACCGCACTGCGCAAACACAATCCCCTCCTTTACAATGTGCATTTAGCAGACACCCTTATCAACTTTACAATCCAAACAACTGAGGCTTAAGGACCCAACACAGCCAACAACCTTGGCAGAGGTGGGATTAGTCCAGTACCTTAGTCCAGTACCTCCAGAACCAATACCCAGATTTGAGGTGAGAGTTCAGATATATTATACCTCTGTCTAGCCATCATTTTTACCAGAACCTCCCATGCCGGTCAGAAGCCACTGTTTCATCTCCACATAATAGCGCTCATGCCATGCCAGAGACACAGCTGAGAAACTTAAACATGAGACGAAATAGTGGTAGAGTAACAAATCGGAACAACGCACCACCTGACTGGAACACAATTTTTTGGGGGGTGAAGGGTTCGGGGTCAGACCATTAGGACTACGTGGTGAATTCTTGTTGGGTCGCTTGACCGTTGGACGATGCGTTTTCTGTGACTGTAGGCTACAAAGCTTGATAAAGACTAAACTCTATATGTGTGTTCAGATTTCACTGGATTAAAGGCTCGAACGGGCAGAGCAATGCCACAGTAGAATGGCACATCCCTGCCACAGCAGAGCCTGGTGTCTACAGGATTCAACACTTTGGACACTACAAGACCCTCGTTGGTATAAAGGCTGTATTCACTGCCTATAAAGGCACCTCTGATGAATTCAGTGTCAAAAAAACTCTTTATTCCTTCTGAACGATCGGTGACTTTGGAGTGTAATAACCATGATATGTCAATGTGAGATCAGTGCTGTGGGTTAACGAATGTATCCGGGGTGAAAGTAGATTTAAATTCTTGCCAGTACTTCTAGCACAACCCTCATAGCTTCGTTTTGTTCCCTAACCCTCAGCCTCATGTCTATCAGAATGTACAATCTCTTAATAAACTATTTAAAGAATATAAGACTAACAGAGATAATCTGTTTTTTTCTGCCAAGCTCCTGTCCACCCCATTCCGATACATGGTCCATAAATATGACACTAATTTGTGTAATTTTCCTGCGAAAGTTTTGATCTATCTCAAGTTTCTACTAACTTTGACGCTGAAGTTAATCAGAATAGCCAGACACGATATTAAACCATTGACATGAGTGTGTATATGTAACTAGTTCTGATATAACCTTGAATGTGTGTCGCTGAAATGGCCACTGATGCCGATAGCAATGTTAAGGAAACCAAATAAGCAAAACAAAAATGGTGCTTTAAAAACAATTCTTCAGACGGCGCTTACATTTTCTGACAGCACTAATGGCGCCGTCTCAAATGACTGCCTCTGCCCTATGTAAGTGCACTATGATGGACATGAAATGGCAGCACCTAATTAGTGATTTATATTTTCACCCGTTTATAATCAGAAAAAAGCTCTTTGTTTATCATTCAGTGTTGTTTGAAATGTTTATTTTGTTAAGTAGTGCTCTAAGTGCGGTGGCTCGGTGGGTAGCACCGCTCCCTCACATCAAGAAGGTCCCAGGGTGGAGCGGTCTGGGTCCTTTCTGTGTGGAGTCTGCATGTCCTCCCCGTGTCTGCATGGGTTTACTCCGGGTACTCTGGCTTCCTCCCACAGTCTAAAGACATGTATGTTAGGTTAATTGGTGTCTATAAAATGGCCCTTAGTGTGTGACTGTGTGTGTGTGTGTGTGTGTGTGTGTGTGTGTGTGTGTGTGTGTGTTTCCTACAATGGATTAGCGACCTATCTAGGGTTGTTCCTGCCCTTGCACCCAGAGTTACCAGGTGGGCACCGGCTGGCCCACGACCCCATGTGGATTAAGCGGAACATAATGAATGAATGAGTGCTCTAAGTGTCGAATTATGCGTCAAGCCATTTCTAAAGAGTCAACCTGAGCAAACTGGACCAATAGGCTCTGAACTTCAGAACTTTCCTGTTCTTTATCCTGTCCCTAGTTCAGAATGTGGCAGCTGCTCTCGCCTAAATGTATCACGATTCCCGTTCCTCAAGTCTTTGTTGTAACTACAGTGCGTATTGCTTGATATTGTGAGCCCTGTAATAAAAAGCGCTGACAGCCTCGTAATTGAACGTTGAATTTATTGATGGAGCATCGACACATTTGAATGATCACATCTCTCCCTCTCGTTTAGTAGCAAAGAGCTGTTTTGATTTGAAAAACCTCCCAGTCACCAGCAAGTTCTTCGAGACAGATTATTTGCAATATCACAGAACATCATCATACAAACAGCACTGGTATTCAGGTATAAAAATAAGTTCTAAGTGCTACACACACTTTAATACTGTCACTGCTTAGGCAACTCTGTATTGTGTCACATTCTTCGTCCATGAGGGCAGGATATTCAAAACGTCTAAAGGTAGTAAGCATGCAAGTCACACGTAGAAATGTAGGAAGAAAAAAAAACCATATAAACCAAAAGCTAAAAAGTGTCACGTGTACGTCAAAAAAAAACAAACCCTTTCCTTATATTAAACATTTCCGAGATTTTTGTCATGTAAATAAGAAAACAAAAATGCACACACACATTAAATACTAACCAAATATTAATATCAAAGCATGGAAATATAACCAACTTTACCAACCCACTCGCTGGGGTCATGTGTTTGGGATTCATATCTAATTTGGGTTTAACAACTTTAGTCTAGTTAGAGAAACGGGTGTTTATGTACTTAAAGCACATGTGATACTGTGCAAAAGTCTCAGGCCACCATTACATAATCGACAGACGGTCCTAATAATATCAAACTTGGATTCGCCACTCCATAGTACACTTTCTTACTGATCTTCTGTGAGTTTCAGCATATCTTAACCTTTATGCCTTGTTCTTTTTCCAACGGTGGTTTCTTTGCTGCTACCCTTTTAAAAAGATTCCTCTTCAAACTTCTTCAGTCTGTAGAAGGGTCAACTTACCGTCCCGGATGCTTCTATTGCTTAAGTTAAATTTATAATACTGCTTAAAAATGTCCTGTATTTTCTGGTTGTATTCTAATTAAAAAAAAAACAAAACTATTTTTCAATTGCTAAAACAATGTCATATTAATCTAATGGTGACCTAAGACATTTGCACAGTCCTTTATGTTTCGTGTTATACATAACAGAAGGTGAACTAAACACTTTTATCATTCGGCTTTGCTTAGCTAAACATCCAAACACTCATTCGGGTGGCTGGTGGCTTTTAGAACACTCCATAAGCGTCTCCACGGGTGGTAACGGCGAATGCTGGATAACCCTCGTAGGTGGTATAGGCCGTCAGGTCTTGACCCAGAGACACAGTTTGTTTTAGCTGGGATGCAACAGTGGCAGCGGTATTGGCTATTGCATAACCTGGAGAAAGATGTACGTGGTGATTGTCAGAATAGACAGCTTGGACAACAGAGAAATCTTTTTTATTGTGTCTTGAGCATATTATTAACAACATTAAGAACATGGTGTTGGATAAGGCTACAATTTCCTGTTACCATTGGCCACCTAAGACCAGAAACACCCAGCTGAACCCAGTTGGAGCCACAATAGACAGTCATTAGCACTGTCACCTCAACTCCAGATTCCCGATTTCTGGCTTGAACCCAACCTGTGTGTTTGTACTGCAAAAACTTCGGATGACTGTATTTCTTTAGAACTTTTGGCTTCGAGATGGGGACTTTTTCCATCGCATAGAAACCCTGAGTGTTTCAATTGGTTGATTGATTGGTCTAGGCAAAAATTTCGCCAGTGTTAAGTGACTGGTCAAGTGCCTGTGTTGGATCCTAGCGTATATACTTCGATCAGTAGCCGTAAAAACACAAAACACACAAACAAATGGACCGATGGACCAGTGAAGTCCAGATGTTACTGAGCCTATATGCGATGGAGGAGGCAGGTGATTTTGAGTCATCTAAGCAAAATTTGCATGGCTTACAGCGCTTATGCCAAAGTGTCTGACGAGACTAGAGGACGTGACCAGGCCCAGCCCCCAAGTTTCAAAACTCTCCCTGGTCAATTGGAAGTATGAAACACAAGTCAGTCCTCTCCTGAATCACTTTGATTTTTATCCCACCTTTGCCAAAGTGAGGCTTTAGTCATGTGTTGGGTATGGTTACCTGGCACCATAGATCCAGTCCTTGGTTTTCTGGAACCCTACGACCAGGGTTATACTGTATGTGTACTGTATGTGTGTGTGTATTATGTGACCACAGTTTTGACTGTTACAACAGCCACCTGCTGCCAGATGTCTGAAAGGATGTCATATTTTATTACTTCTCTGGGTCTTCTTCCAATAAGAAGACCATCCATCTATACTTCCATCTATCCAATGTTGATAATTAGTACAGTTTCTTACACCTACTGTGGTTTCCAAACGTCTCAGGTCAACTGACATCTCCATAGTGTCCAATTGTGAGTGATTGTGTATTTGTGTACCCTGCCATGGTCTCACCTTGCTCGTAGTGTCTTTAGCCTTCTCAGGACGTTGCATGAGCAGCAGTGTGTTTTGCAAACTGTGTCTGTTCGTGTGGTGAGAACTTTGTATAATTTGCTTCCTGCCTTTTAGTCTTCGAAAGCATGAGCATCTAAACAAAGTGAGTCTTCACGCCAGAACGTACGCCGGCGATAATGAAGTCAGAAGAAGTGTCTTACAGACCTTACATACCTGGGAATGCCGCGGTTGCAGCGGCGGCGGAAGTCTCGGCGACCTCAGCGTGGAGACCCAGAGTCTGCAAAGCATGTTCAGCGGCGTGGAGTTTAGCTTCATCCACTGCTGCACACAGCTTAGCAGGGTGTCTGTAAATCGTAAACGGGTTCAGCAATGAACAGCAGTCCAACAGGACGCCGAATGTACGTCTATGTGCAGGTGTAAAACGCTTACAAGTTAGGGTACTGGGTAGCTAGAGCAGGAATGGTGACTTTGTAAAGGAACAGTTGCCTCTGATCTGGTCCGATAGCAGAGTGGAGCTGGTACACTGGCTGTCCCCAGTTATTCTTCTGGCATATATCCTCCAGGATCTGTAAAATGCAAAGTGTCCTTTTTTACATACTATTACATATAGTATTCAGTTTGTGTTTTGAGAGGACTGAAAGCAGCATGTGACACATAAAACTACAAGTATCTGCTATATAAACCAAATAATTTCCACTCAAGTGCCCTGAGTTTGAACTGTAGTAAACTTCACATTCCTACATTGAGAAACCCAGTAAGATTTTTTAGAATAAAAGTACTTTAACTAATGGGGACAGTTTCTTGCTGCCACTGGATGACAGAAAACGGCTTCACCATGTTGGACTGCATGCCCGGCAACCAATGGTATGCATTCTGTTATCTGATGAACAGCGTAGAACCCAGAAAAGGTGGGCTGATGAGCATCATCAATCCATGTTTCATACGAGAAAGGGACTTCTTCGGGGGTGGTGGAATCATGGTTTGGACTGGAATCAGAATTGGTGGTCGTACCAAGCTTCACATCATCAGAAATGGAGCGCTGACTGCTCTAAGATACCGAGATGAGGTTCTGCACTCTATAGTGGTCCCCTATGCTGGACCAGTTGGAAACTGCTGATAATGCAAGGTCACATCACATCACATTCTCCTAACTTAAATCCCAATGAACATGCTTGGGATGTACTGGGAAGACATTTGGCAAACCTTCCAAACTTCGTGAGCTGGAAGTTGCACTGGAACATGAATGGCAGAGGATTCCACAGGAACTGCTGGACAATCTGATCCTGTCCAATGACCCATCTGTCAGTGTGTTTTGGCAGAACTAACTCACTTAGGCTCTGTTTTATATCTTATAACGTCAGAACTAACTCACTTAGGCTCTGTTTTATAACTTATAATGTCAGAACTAACTCACTTAGGCTCTGTTTTATATCTTATAACGTCAGAACTAACTCACTTAGGCTCTGTTTTATATCTTATAACGTCAGAACTAACTCACTTAGACTCTGTTTTATAACTTTAGAACTAACTCACTTGTATCATTATTTTAAAATAAAAGATGATGGCGTGCTTCAAAAGAACTGCTTTGCATTTCTTATCTGTTAACCTCTGGTTGTAGTTATACTGTATGATCTTCTGTTATAAAGTGACGGCTTGGGTGTTGTAAATGGTTACCGGCATAAGCAGGGAATTTGGGTTCGAGGCTTGGTGCTGCCTTCCGCTCAGGTTGGACATTGCATGAACTTAAAAATGTGTGTGTTAATAAGAGGAAAGCCAATTGATAGGCCAGCTCTGCACTGCAGCAGTGTGCCAATACCCAGTCCTCTGATGACTGGTTCAAGGTTCATGCTCAGTTATGTCCTGTGAACCCCCATGTGCTGCTGACCAGGATAAGAATGGGTTGAAAATGGGGAAATAAATAAAAAAAAAGAGCAGCTTATGTAGATTCTGCTTTTCATTCTCATTTAATCTAATGATTTTCATTCGAGTAATGGTTTTGCTGCTCTGCCCACCTCTGATGTCAGGAAACTTCACACCAAGCTGTAGAAACTGTTAAAACCCCTAGTGAACATATTTACCTGTGGAGCATGTTTGATTCCCTGTGGTTTCAGCGTGACGGCGTTCATGGGTGTGAGCTCCATACCAGGGAGTAGGTCATACAGTTTGTCCTCGGGGCGTTTGTCTGATTTTAGATAGGCGGGGAAGCCACGACCCACGCCCGCATAGGCAAGGTAACCTCGTCCGCCCAGCCCGCGCACACCTGCCGCCCCTACAGGCATATTCATGTAAATTTCTAGGAATGTAAGAAGGCATTGAATCGAATCAAATCACCAGTAATCACCTGGGTTTCAATCAAGTATCAGAGAACTCCAAGCCAGCACAGTACAGGCTCTGTTAATTCATTCAACTCGCTCTGATTTGTAATGCCATTGCGCTGGTTGATTTGGTTCCCAGTTCCCAATGATTACATGACTGTATTATGCAGGCATGGAGAACAGATTCAAAGCATTTTGCAGCAAATAACAGAAATAAACACATATGGCTCATTGTAGACGCTTTCCTAGTCAGGGTCACAGTGGCAGCGGGTTCTATCCCCAGCCACAGACTCTCAACATACAACCCCTTCAGGTCTGGCCCAGAGTTCTGTCCAGAGAGACATACCTGATTGTGTCCTGATTTTAGTTTAATCTAAAACCCTGTTTGAGCTATGAACTGATGTAAAGGGATAGAGGGCGTTATGCTCGAAATGCATTTGTAACACTCACCTCTGACAGAGGGTGTGCGAACCAGGCCTCGAGTGCCCACGTGGCCCTTAGTCGTGGGGAATCGGAACTGAGTGGGCACAGCTGTGTAAGCATGGGGGGCGTAAAACACTGGGGCACCCAGATAAGCTGCTGAAGGGTCATACACTTGTCCAAGTGTGTAGGCATAGTCGCTTTGCAGCACAGCCGCCCCTCGGCCCCCTGTACCACGGGTATAACGCACGTAACTGTCCTTATCCACCGGCTTAGCCAGAGTCACCTCTATAGGAGATCCGTCAACCACCTGCAGAGAGAAAGCTTGTGGCCTTGTATCCTTTCGTCATTGTCATTTGGAATGGAATATGTTGAATGAAGCTGGGAAATTGTGCTGCTTTACCTTTCCGTTCAGTGCATTCATAGCTGTGATGGCGTCCTCCCTCTGAGAGAAGTGAACGAAAGCATAGTCCCTGATCTTTTTCACCCTCTCCACTGCACCTGTGAGTTTGTCACCAGGACAGTTTAACATCTTGACCGTCACTTAGCCACACAGGTCGCTGCTTTGCGTCCTTCGAAATTGTATCTGTAAACGTCTTACGTTGTACTAGCTTGCTCTTGTTTTTAGGATATTCATTGCTGCTTACTGATGACATAAATAGAAATAACTATTTCCAAGTCAATTTAAGGAAAACCTGTCATCTGTTGCTGTTCTTGTTGTAAGGCACTTTATACCGAAAGATTCCCCTCAAAATTGTTGAGCGATGTTTGTTATAGTGCCAAGTGTGGAATTCAGGGGCATGGAGGGCAGAGGTTCACCCTGGAAAGGGCACCATCTATTGCAGGGGTCCTAAATGTGCCACTTTACCTTCCTGTTGCTTTACCACTGAGCCACGAGTACTGCCAGTACTCGGTAACAAGATCTGGTTTAAATGATGCCCATTTGGTGTTGAGGCTCAAAGTGTGCCAAGGAAATATCCCCCACATCATTACATTATGATGGGACTGTAGTGGCCTATGGACCAGAAGGTCCAGGGTTCAAATCCCACCTCAGGTCCCTTTTGCTCTGAAGGAGGGTGTCCACTAACTGACCTAAATGGACACCATCACCACCAAATGCTGATTACGAGGCATTGACATGGCCTGGAGTGTGGCCTCAATGGATATTCACTCTTTTCCGGGTGATTTTCTGTAAACCCTAAAGACGGCTGTGTATGAAATTACTCCACCCCTACTTAGCGTCAAGAACCATGCCACATTTGAGGTCACTCAAATCACTTTTATTTTCCATTCTGATGCTCATTTTGATCTTCAGCATATCGTCTTGGGTATGTCTGCATACCTAAGTGCGTTATGTGTTCCTAATAAAGTGGGCACTGATTACATGCTGACAGTTTCTACCTGGTTTGATTGCGTTGAACTCATTCTCAATGGTCTCCTCTGTTGTGGCTAGCATCAGGTTTCTGACATAGAGGATTTTAACTGTTGCCATGGTGTCCTCGTCCACCTCCACTTCTGGCTCTGCCCAGTCAACAGCGATGGCATGACCCCACAGCTGGATCCGACCTGCCAACACACAGATAGTTCTTTAAGAAGACACTCAAACCTACTAGGAGGCAGCAGCACTCCACTAACCCACCTATGTGGTGACCCGAGGTTAGAATTCTGGCAGTGCCTTCCACACACACACACAGGCACGATTAGTCAGTTGGGATTCATCCCCTGGTGCTGCAACAGCGATGCCTGCATTCTGTGACATACTCTCAACCCCCCCCCCCCTCCTCCCCCCCAAACCCTTTACACCCTCAAAACCCATTACCACTGGATGGTTTGTAAACCATTTAGGCAGTTTGTGATTTCATTAAGAATTGTTTTTACCTGGCAGCAGTTTTCTCCTGGCCATGGCGGCAGCACGGTGGCTCTCATATTCCACAAAAGCAAAGCCTCTGTTTTTGGTCTTGTCAGCTGCACTGGGGTAAACAATGACCTCGACTACCCCATCCGTCACCTTCCTCATCTCAGCCAAGATCTCTTCTTTCTTCTTAGTTTTCGGGATACCTCCCACAAACAAGCGGCAGTTGTCCACGCTAGCGCACACACCCAGGAGACGACCGTTCCTAAACAAAACACTCCGTTAGTTGCGCACAAACTGTCATGATTTTGTCACTTATTCCTTAATATGTACCTGATTTCATAGTTATTAAGTTGCTTCATGGCCTTCTTGGCTTCTTGTTTTGTGCTGAAGGTGACGAAAGCATAGCCTCGATTGTTGCCATTAAAATCCATCATCATCCGTACTTCGTATATTTTGCCGAACTGCGAGAAAGGAAAGTAAGATATGTAAGTAACATATTCCATGGTCGGTCTATGTTCGCGGCGCCTACCGAGGTCACCGGTGTAACGTCCATACTTTTTCACAGAGAGGCACCAGCTCATCCTCAAAGAGGTCTCGAGGTAATTTGCCCACAAAGATCTCACTGCCTCTTTCAGGTGGTGAGCCTTCCCAGCCAGGTGGTGGACCTCCATATCTCCTCTGGCCATTTTCCTGTGGGACAGAACAAGAGCTGAATGACGATCAGCGCATATTTACCATAGCCGTATGTATGGCAGTCATAATCAACCTGTGAACAATTTTATTTGCAAGGATGGAGTGATGGAGAATAGCTCAGCGCTAATAATATGACCACTCTGATGACCCTGTACTTCATATTCATTTAACTACATTACATAATACCTTATATAAGACCTCTGGACTTTAACAAGACCTAATATAATAAACACAATCCATGTACAAAGGCTAATGAAGTCCTTAAAACTGGCAAATGTACTAGCTTTAATTTGATATTTTTCCTTCCTATCATCTCTTTGTACAAATATATTCTCTGTAAAGGGCAGGAGAGCCAAGGCATTTGTTTTTTTTTTTTAACCAATACAGATGAGGCCCATGGCATTTCCTTGATGTTGTAGTTTGGGATCAATATGGACAGTAGTGACCTTTATGCATCACAGGGTGGAGCTATAGCCCTGAGTTACACAAGCAAGCCTGTTCCTTAAGTTCCTCAAAATGTCAGTGGAATTGGGAACAGAAATCTATTTAGCACAAGCATCACATAATATTGGGGCATCTAAACATTGCATATTTTTTTAATGACATCCCATTCTAAATCCAAAGGCATTGATATGGAGCTGACCAAATCCCCTGCATCTATAACAGCTTCTACTAGGATGGCTTTCTACAAGATTTTGAACTGTGTCTTTGGGAACGTTTGCTCATTTATACAGAAGAGCATTTGTGATGTCAGACACTGATCCTGGGTGAGAGCCTGGCTTACAGTCTCCATTCTATGCTGCTCACAAAATTCGGGGATATGTCTAAGCTGAAATATCGCCTAAATAAATATTTTTAAGAGCAGTCTAGTTCATCTGAGAGGGGTTCGCTGGGGTTGAGGTCAGGGCTATGTCCAGTTCTTCCACACCTAACCTTACTCAACCATCCCTTTATGGACTTGCTGGAAGCCCAGGAACAGAAAAAGGCCTTCCCCAAACTGTTGCCAAAAAGCTGGAAGTGTACAATTGTCCAAATTGTCTTTGTATGCTGAAGGATCAAGATTTCCCTTTGCTGTAAATAAGGTGCCTAGGCCAACACCTGAAAAACAGCGCCATTGTATAATCCTTCTCCACCAAACGTTTGTGCAGCACAATGCAGTCAAGCAATTAATGTTCTCCTGCCAATCGTCAAATCCAGATTTGTCCATTACGACTGACAGATAGAAGAAGCATTATTTATCACTCCACCGAACAATTTCCACTGCTCAAAAGTCCACTGGTGCAATCCACCAATTGGCATTGAAACCCAGGCCTTGAATCCCTGACCAGTTTTTGTGCTTTTTTTTGGAACCTTCCAGTTATTGAGTCAGCAGGGTGTTGGCAAATTTTATGCATTTAGTCTTTATCTGTATCCTAACCATGTCTGTCTGTCTGTCTGTCTCGCCCTCCTTATTAGTTTATGTGATGAAACTGTGTGTATATAATATATAGTACTGTGCTAAAGTCTATATCTTTCATTTCACAGCCTGTTTATTCTTGATTTATGTTTTAGTGATCACTGTGCAGTTGTAGAACTACAGATTGTAGTTAAACTTGCTCTACGTATCAAGTAAGGGACAGCTTCCCATCTGCTGCAGTTTGTTTTAGTCATCCTCTGGCTCACAGGATGCTGCCTCGAGAATCCTTGCAGCTGGAGATTTTTGGTTGCTGAACTATTTTCAGTCTAGCAGTGACAATGAGGGGTTTCAAAACTTGCAGCGTCTGATCCACTCATACCAGCACAATTCACCACCACCATCATGTCAAAGTGAATCTTTGTGGTAAGTAGAGCTGATGAATGAACAAATGAACAATGAGTATAGAAACGAGGAGGTGTATCTAATAAAATGATCAGGGAGTGCAATGAACATGTTAATGAGCCATCTGAATAATGTAAAGCCAAGCGGTGGTTCTTGTGAATTCTTGTTTGATTTTGATCTTGGTTGCTGCTCACCGTTTTATTTTCACTATTTTTTTTATTTAGTAACGTTTCATTTACTGTCATCTCTATTTGCGTTCATTTTTTTTATTTGTTCATCTGCCTAAGACTTTTGCACAATACGTTATGAATATCATTCATTAGAAATGTACACACACGGAATTTCCACAGTGCCTCCATACCAAACCCAGGGTTTTAGCTCTGGACTAAACTTTGGCCTGATGTAGGGGATGCTGTTTATCGCAGTCCGTTGTCAGTGGTGCCTCCTACCTGGTGTAACTGATATCCTGTGCGCTGGATGAGAGCGTGCAGTGCAGCCTCTTTCTGCGTGCCAGTCAGTCCATCCCCGCATTTTTGATTGGTTTCCATTGTGTGTGATTATCAGCAATAAATCAGCAAAATTAGGGGTGCTCACTGAAATTAAATCAAAGTTCAAAGACACGTGAATGACGAGGCAGGGTTGCTGATTCATGGTTGAAACCAGGCCATTTTGCCTTGTTGGGATAGGAATATTATTAACAGATTATAAAAAGACAGAGAACCGAGTATTGTCCATTTGCGTCACATTATCAGCAACCCGCCAGCAAACATTTGCTCTTTCACAACAAAAGCTTATTTGATTATTTTGTAATAATAATATCTCGCCGCTCTAGTGAGATATTCCTAAAATCATCTCGCGCATGTTGCACATCTTTGCCTTTTGGATTGTATTATTAGTTTAAGCGCACGGAGAAAGTGAGCGTAAGATTTTTTACTCTCCAGGTCAAGGATGTCTGTGTAATTATTAACCCGAATGATTCAGAGAAACTGTGCATTTGGAGGGCCTCTATATCTCTAGGTCTAAACCCCCGAATTTGCATGAGAGGACATAATATCTTAGTGATCACTGACAATAAGAACCTCATGGACAACCACTGCCAGTGATAAGGCTATTGTTACGCTTGATTTAATTCCAGGTGAAGAAAACAGTCCAGCAGAAACCCGTCGAGTCATCAGTGGAGTGCTTAGCGCTTTTGTTTTTTCACTTGATCAAAGGAGGGCCCGAAACACAACACGCTCCTGCTGATTGAGGGTCAGATGAGAAGGCTGCCCTTCATCTTCAAATCGCATTTGCACTCAAGTCCTCATCTTCAATCATGATGGAGCTGATCTCACTCATTGTCCCCGGTGGTGAGTAGGTCCCAGTATGGACGTATCAGCCTCAGTTTGACCACAGATCAGTGGTCCTGCTTCATTAGCTCTAACATAGCAATAACGTGGAACTGTGGTGGCCAAGTAGTTAAGGTACTGGACTATGGATCAGAACATCCAGGGTTTAAATCCCACCTCTGCCACAGTTGAGTCTCTGAGCAAGGCCCTTAACCCACAATTGCTTGGATTGTAAGACTGTATGAACTGGCGTAATTGATGTAAATGTAAACAATATATAAGTGACTAGTTCTTTTTTCATCCCAACTGCTACGGAATCAACTTTAGTTCCTCTATGAAAATAAGCCGACTCTTTGAATTAGCCACTCTTGTGTTTGGGTTTAAAAATCATTACAACTGTTTACTACTGAAAGAAATGTAGACCACCGGAACACCTGAGATAAGAGACTGTGCATTAGGCCGTCGATTTTGATGATGACCATAATACAGTAGCAGAAAGGTCCATTAACAAGTTTCTGTCTGTCTGTGGCACTCTCCACACCAGCCTGGTTACCATTTGCATAAACAAGATAAGTAGACGGCAGCTTATCTGGCTTGGATCAGTACCTTTTTGAGGCTTTGTTGACTAAAGCTTAAATACACACTGGACTGAAGGCCACAGTGTTGGCCAGCACTGCCTAAACTGTGCTTCATTTAATGATTTCAATAAGAAAAATGGGTACCGTGGCTCACTCGGTGTACAAAGTGCGGAGTTTTACATTAAACAGAAGTATTGTTGTATGTCTATACAGAGGGAGAAAATGAAGGATCATCGTGTAGGTCTGTACACTTCTACAAGCGGAAAACTCTGACGTTCTATTCTTAGAAAGCAATAGCTGTCTCTCTTTACATCTCATCTCTTTAACTCAGTCCATTCAAGATGACAGCCATGCAAGCCTGGGTCCCCATAATATCCTACTTTCACATTGGCCTCAGGTTTTGCAGACTGACATGGACACATGAAAAAGCAAACATGAGCAGCAACGCAGTAAAACCGTGTTAGAACATCTTGCCAAGCCGGTCTCGCAAGCCCCAAGAGAATAAAACAGGAACTTACCTGAGCAATTTCAGAGATCACCACTCGGACAACTCAGAACTTCATTCTGGTGAAGTGGATTACATGTCACTGGGGTGACTCTGTAATCACATCATATCAAACTCCAAAGGTTCACTGTCCTGGAGCTGCTTTACAAGCCGGCCGGGTTAAACGTTAACCAGCCCTATCTCCCTGCCTCTCCTGTGTACCTCTGTCCAGGCAAAGCCCTTTGACCAGGAACAGCAAGATATAGGTGACTCCTCAATGCGAGGCCTCAGATGGTGCGAATTATGGTTTTACCTACTTGTTTATAAGGTGGCATTATGAGGGTTACTTTGTTTAGGGACCGTGCAACCCATTTGTACAGACATAGATGATAAGATACAATGACACTCGTACCCAAAAACCGATTGTACCGAAAACACATTGTCAGAGCCCTACTTTATGTAAATCTTTAGATCACTTTTCGTGACGTAGCTTATTGTTAAGGAATATTATGTTCTTGTAACCCAATGACATCTGCCTAGCTATTGACCAGGTAACCATGTCACTCTTGGTGTCCTGCTGTCCAATTGGCTTGAATGTTTGATTTAGATATTGACCGAGGAAACCTGAGGCCCATGCTCACAGAGCAAGGAGCCCTGTTATTAGATTTTAGAGAACAAAAAGTTGACATTACTTGCAAGTAGCCATAAATCTTTTCAAGTTCACTGTTCATTAGAAATTACATAAATGAAACCGTCCTTGGGTTATACAGCTGCTTATGGTGTTTAATGAACCGACAATAAAATACATACCAAGCAGCTTTAAGGCTGAGAATGGATCACTTGTTGTGTAGCGCCCCTTTCTGGTAGCCTACTTGCCAACTGAACGACGGTTATAATTGTGGATAAATACAGCTTAAACAGGCAAAAATAAAATTTGCTTAGTAAGTACTAAACTAAAACATTGATGTCATGGTGGCAGCACGGTGGCTCGGTGGGTAGCAGGTCCTGGGTCCAATCCCAGGGTAGAGCGGGTTGGGTCCTTTCTGTGTGGAGTCTGCATGTCCTCCCTGTGTCTGCATGGGTTTACTCTGGGTACTCATGACCCTGTGTGAATTAAGCGGAAGATAATGGATGGATTACTATATATATATTCATAAACATGCTTTTGTAAGTGCTCCACGTGCTGAACTTGATCTAAATAATGCTACACCAACACCTAACCCAAACCCCTAACCCTGACCCAAACCATAACCTCAGTAACCTGATGGAAATCTTTTGACTCGTTTGCTTTTCCAAAAGATTAAAGTAACTGTTTTCACATGAGGACCAGCAATATGTTCCCACAAATTAAAAATGATAGATCTTTCTATCTGTGTGGAGACATTTGGGCCCCACGCTGATATATAAAAATGACCCACATCCGGATACTCAAACTGTGTTTCTAGGAGCTTTTCTGCTTTACTGAACTGGTACACTAAGGATTGCAGTGTTTGTTCATTATAGCTAAAAATGGACTGTTTCCAGGGAGTTTGGTTTATTGGAAAGACTGAGCAAGCCTCCTGATTTAGTTTACTGATCTCGTTTGGACTAAAAGTTCCAAGCGCCTTCCATTTTGATGATGTCACACTCAGACTGAAAAGGTGGTGACAGATCAATAAGACACTTAAGGAACCCTATAGGTTTTGAAAATGGACATGTGATGGTCAGGATTCAGTGATGTCTTATCATATAATATAGGGCAGAGGTGGGGGACTCGAGTCTCATGACTTGACTCAAGTTGTAAATTTGAGGACTTGAGACTTGCTTGAGTAACTCTGATAAAAGACTCGACTCGACCTTGGCTTGGTCATGACGACTTGAGACTTGACTTAGACTTAAGACCGGTGACTCGGAATGACTTAATTGTCTTATTTAAATATTTGCATTTTTACAATTTAGAAACAAAGTGAGAATACATGAGAAAGTTTTCTTTTGACGCATGAGCGAGTGATTTTTACAGCGCACGCAGCAGAACAACGCAACGTGCTCAACGGACTAAACAGCGGTCATGAAGGAGGCCAGAGGAAGAATAATTCAATTCGGGTTCAAGAATTATGTTGTCGATCATGGTATGAAGAAGAGAAGGATCGCACTATGCAAGGTTTGCGATTCAAAAATCAGCGACACGACCGCCACAACGTCCAACTTCGTCCGTCACTACAAAACCCACCAGGATAGGTAAAGCGATCTTTTACGGCTGTTAGATCGCTAACCTTTGCTAACATGAATGCGTTAAATTTAAGATTATATGACATTATGTGAGCTAACATAGATGTTATACTTTTTTGTGCTCAGAAATGTTTATTAATGATGTAAACAGGAATGGCATGACCCTCCTTTAGGGGAAAGTAAGCCGTTAAGTAAGTTAGACAACTGCACGTTTAGAATTGCACGTTTATATACGTGTTTATATGTTAAACAGGCTGTAAACTCAAACATGAAACTCAGCTTGTTTGCCACCATCATTATTGAATTAAATGTGGAAACCTGCGTAGATCATCAGATTTTTACATGACTTGACTTGCTTGACTTCTAGGAGGGACTCGACTTGACTTGCTTGGTTCTCACCACAGTAACTTGTGACTTGCTTGAGACTTGAAGGTTATGACTTAAGACTTGCTTGTGACTTACACAGGTAACTTACTCCCACCTCTGGTATAGGGTCAATTTTAGGTAAAATGTACCATCAGAAAAAAACTTACTACATAATGCTAGCTATTCTTTTCATATTATTGCCACATAGTTCATGATGTAGTGAATTCTTTGATTGCTAGGGTATTTTCCAGGTGCTTTCTTTTGCAGTTTGGTAAGGAAAATTGAACAATAATCATCCATACATGCTGTTTGTTGTATAAAAAAAAACTTGATCATTACAAATGAAAAAATTACAGTCAGTAGCTCCACAATGAAAGCACCATTATATGACCAACATACCAATACAATAACGGCCCTAAAATGGTGCCTGGATTTTATCCACATGTAATGTATATACAAGAGTGTGCAAAAGTCTTAGGCCACCATTGGATTTGTTGTTTTAGCTTTAATGCTTTAACGACCACATATAATGTCGACGTCTGGAACTTGGATTCGTTAGGCCGTAATACCCCTCTTCACTGATCTTCACTCCAGTCTTTGTGAGCTTAAGAATATCTTAGCCTTTTTGCTGTGCTCCTCTTCCAAAAAAAAATGATTTCTTGACTGCCGCCCTTCCAGAAAGAACATTCCTGAACAAATTCTTCAGACTGTTAAAGGGTCAGTTTGGTATCCCGATAAAGCTGCCAGATGCTGAGAGGAGGACAGACACAATACTGCATACACATTTTTCTGTATTTGTTGGTTCTACTCCAATAAAGAGACTAAACCAAATATGGGCGTTATTCCACTGCTAAAACAATTGTATATCTACTCTAATGGTGGCTTAAGACTTTTCTACTAGACTGAATTCGACTCGGGCAGCCCGGGGGCTCGGTGGGGGGCATCGCTGCCTCACAGAAAGAAGGTCCCGGGTTCACTCCCAGAGTGGAACGGCCTGGGTAATTTTTGGGGGGAGTATGTGTGTCCTCCTTGTGTGGCTTTTCTCTGGACACAGTCCAAAGACATGGGTGTTAGGTTAATTGATGCCTCTAAAAGTGGCCCTTAGTCTGTGACTGTCTGCGTGTGTGAGTGTGTGTGAGTGTGTGTGAGTGTGTGTGCGCGTGTGCGTGAGTGCGTGAGTGCGTGAGTGCGTGAGTGCGTGTGTGCGTGTGTGCGTGTGTGAGTGTGTGAGTGTGTGAGTGTGTGTGTGTGTGTGTGTGTGTGTGTGTGTGTGAGTGTGTGAGTGTGTGAGTGTGTGAGTGTGTGAGTGTGTGAG